>JABJVR010004107.1:1155-15098 GCA_025773905.1 Chitala chitala
GTTTTTTTTTTATTTTTTATTTTTTTGTTTAAAATTTATTTTTAATTTTTAAAACTTAGTCATTTTATGCTTTTTTTCCTGCACCATTTTTTTTGTTTTTTTTTTTTTTTTTTTTTTTTTTTTTTTTCCCCTCCCCCACTTTCAGAGGTGTTTGAAAGCTTCAACCAGAACAAGTGGCTTCTCAGACACTCACTGAATTGATTATACTATTTTTGTGCATTTTTTATTTTATATATATATATATATTCTGATACAGTGTGCCTGCTCACGCTGGTCTTCGTGACCAGCATTTTTAGCTATCTTTTTATGATATGGACTATGCAGGATTTCAACTTTTTATCTTTTTTTCAGCTGGATATCTGGTCAAAGTCAAAATATCAAGTATTTCAGAAGGTAAGAACCTCAGTTTGAAAGGGATGTCTAAGACTTCTTATAGTTTTCCCTTTTTGCTGTTTTCCACCCTAACATGACAGAAGTGTGCTGAAACTGACTATTGCTGTTCTTTTACATAAAACAAGATGAGGCTGAATAGAGTTGGATTGCTTTTTTTCCCCTTAGGTAGGACCCTGCATCTGTGCATTGTCTGGTGGTAAATTTTTAATATAAAATATTAGCTGGGCAATATGGCCTAAACATCTGATTTTCTTTCACACCTAAAGCTGACTTTTGATTTTGATAATTTTATTTTTTAAAGAAAAAAAAATCTATGAAACAGACATTATTCAGATATCTAAAATTTTTCAAAAACTGAAGAATAGAAGGATTCATTATGACACTTTTTTTTTTTTTTTTTTTACTAACATTTGTTTCCAGATTTATTGGATTTCCAAATTTATTTTTTAATGGATTTCATCTTTTGATTTAAATTGGGCTGTAGGTTCAAGTTAATTGTAGAGAAAATGCAGTGTTTGATTTATTGCTGTTCATTTATTCTATGTTTTATTTATGGAAACGAGTTATTTATTTCTAAAAACAATTGTATTATATTCCAGTTATACATGGATACTGTGGCAAAATGCGTTCAGTTTGCCATTTCTTATGCGGGTATGATTATATTCTGCATCTGGATTAACCCAGGCTTTTCCACAGTATATATGGACACCAGATTTGTCTATATGAAACATCTCTAATTTCTTCCCAGCATGGCCCTTCTGTGTATGATATGTAAAGGTATGCTGATATTGTTACCTGCTTTTTAGCAGGTGTTTGGGGGCTGGTGCTAGCTTGTGCATCTCACAGGTCCACAGAATTCTCCCACTTGGCTGATTGCTTCTGTCGGAGATGCTAGAATATGTTTGTGCTACTACTTTTTGCTGCCACAGACTTTAGACAGATATTATGATGGACAGTGGTTTATTCAGTGCTGGACTTTGCATAACCAAGCCACTTCCCAAAGACTGAGAATATGATCATGAAACTTGCTTTTCAAATTGAGAATTTATAAAGGCCAAATTAGTTATTGCATAAAGAACTGTCCACACCAAGTATCAAAGGACATATGTCACATTCCCGTACTGGGATCATAGCAGTTTTACACTGGTTCAGTGACATGGAGATGTTTTAGTAGCTCTAGTTTGAACAGTGAAATGAAGATGAATTATTTCAGAAATAGTTCTGAAATAAATGTGATTTTACAAAGCAGTGGTTTATGCTGAGGTCTGGAAACCTAGGAGACCCCATATTGTTACTACTGGAGACAAAATGAAACGTTACCCTAGAGCTTTGCCTGATTGATACCGATGGGAACATAGTGTTAAGAAATATACTAAGGGTAAATGTAGCTGTAGGCAACCAGTTTGTTTTAGCATAGAGCTGTACAAGGTGTAATGTCTTAATAAAACAGTCATTTGTTTTTTTTTTTTTTTTTTTTTCTTTTCCCCTTTTCCCCCCCAAGGTTACAGATCATGCCACTACTGCTCTGCTTCATTACCAGCTGCCTCAAATGCCAGATGTGGTGGTACGCTCTTTCATGGTGTGTATCCTTTGCTCCATTTATTTACAAATGCCAGATGTGGTACGTTCTCATTGTGTGTATCCTTTGCATTTGTTTATGGTGTGTACTCCTGAAGTTTTGAATATTGCAGAAGTGTTTTATAATGAGCTTTCTTAATACTACAATTAATCAATGCATCCTGATTCAGTTTCCCCCAATTATTAATTGATATTTTGAACCTCAGCATCGATATACTTCTCAGTGTATAATTTCAAAAATAGAGAATTATCTACCTCTGACATGTTAAAGTACAAGTCAAATGCTTCATTTAATTTTTTTTCTGCATTCTTCATGTGTCCACAAAGAAATGACAGGTTTCAGTGCAAAGAACACAACAGACACCATTTTCAGCTGAGATTGAATTTTACTTGCCAGAAATAGGGATATGTTACATTTTTATTTATTTTTTTTCTTCATTTGTGATCTTGTGTGTCAAAAGCAAAGTTGGAAACAAAAGTTGTAAATGGTGTTTATTGCGTTTTAAGGAAAATCACCATCTGTGCCATGGTAGCCGTTCCTGAAATGTAGTGTCAAGAGGATGGGATGTAGCGTGATTCCAAGTGTTCCAGAACTGAACTTTCTGTATTCTGTTGAGTGTTTATTTTTTTTAGGTGTCGTATAAAATTGGTAGTACTGAACATAGCTTTGTCACTATTGCCCCATGAAATGCTCATATTGCAGACATTACAGATGGCAGTTGGACTGTTTTCATTTTCTAATTTACAACCCCAGTTCCAAAAAAAGTTGGGACGTTTTATAAAATGTACATAAAAACAAAATGCAATGATTTACACATCCTTGTTGACATAATTCAGTATAATAATTATGAATTTGGCTGCAACACGTTTGGGGGGGGAAAAAAAAAAAAAACTGGACAGCAAGTTACACAAAGTCAACATGTGTGTGTATTAATGATCATTATTTCATTTCATTAATAACATTTATTTAACATTAAATATTTCATTATTTCATTGGTGGACATTAGTCAGTTGTGCAATATACAAGACATTGTGCAGGTTTGAGAAGATAAGTTACAGAGATATAATAAATTATACAAAACTTTCCATTCTGTCAGGATAGGGATGACGTGTATAAATTTTAAAATCCAGTATCCCAACATGAAATGCTGAAATATTTTTTCTTTGAACACATTGGTGGTTTGTGAAGTTTTGAACAAATGCACTGTAAACGATAAAAGATTTAGAGTACATAAATTATCAAAAAATACTTGAACGTAACAAAAGAAACAAAAGGGATTTGTAAGTATGACAACTGACAAGGCTCAATGTTACACTGATACATACTCTATAAACAGGCAAACATTAAATGCAGAAATACCACATAGGTTATTCTTCATACCAAAACATATCAGAGAGTTTAAAAAAATGCAAATAGTGATGGGGTCTGAATACTTCCTGAGTCCACTGTACATGAGAATATAGATGCAGCTTTTACCAAAAATTGAATTTGTGGTAAATGTCTGCATTAAATTAATTTTTATGTTGGATTTTTTAAATTTTTTTAAGTTTCATTATTTAAAGTGTAACTGTTCAATGCATATGTAATTTTAATGTGATATATATAATTAATTTTTTTTTTTTTTTTTTTTTTCCCTTTCTCCCCACAGACTTGGCTTAGGAGCTACATCAAGCTGTTCCAGACACCATGTCAGCGCTGTGGAAGATTTCTGCAGGATGGTCTACCTCCCACCTGGAGAGACTTCCGTACGCTAGAAGCTTCCCATGATACATGCAGACAGTGAATGCACTGGGGGGTGGGTCCATGACTGTTTGTAGGAGGACATATCATCTGACCATGTGATGTGATTGTGTCAATAGATAGGTGAGGATCTAATAAAGTTTTATTTTTCTTTGTAATCCTTGTATTTTTAATACTCAAGAAATGTTTTTAAAGGCTCCCAGGTTTCCATTGGTGTTAGAACAACAGTGTCATTCATTTATCTTTAGGTTATTACCAGTTAAGCAAACTAACATATGACCATTGTGAAAGGTTTAATACTTGTTTTTGTAAATTGGACAAGATTTAAGCTTTGAGGACAGTGGTGCTGAGACCCTCTGATTATGATTTTTAATTTAGCACCTTTCACAACAATATTGCCCCATGGCATTTTATAGGAGGGGTATACAGAACAACATGTAGGGAAGGTTTAGACCAGATGACACAGAAGAGCAACAAGGCATTCCACAGCGTGGGGAGAAAAAAAATCCTTGTATATCACTTTATATATGACACTAGAATCTAAGAACCATTTGAGAAAATTAATATTAAGTGCATCCATGTGAAAGTTTAAGGTGTAGGATTTTATAGCCTGATGGGCCCCCTTGGATCAAGGCTGTGGTGCATGATGTGAGAGGGTGAAACTAAAGAACCTTTTCATAGTTGTAGTAGCACTAATAGGGCTATTGACTCTGTACCCACCCTCCCGCTGCTCAAGACAACTGATGCACATTAAGAAAGAAATGTCACAAATTAACTCTTGACAAGGCACAGCTGTAAACTGAAAACCATTCCAGGTGATGACCTTGTAAATCTGATGAGAGAATGCCATGAGTGTGCCAAGCTGTCATCAAAGCTAAATGTAGCTACTTTGGACAATCTAAAATATAAAACATATTCTGGGTTTTTAAACACTTTCTTTGTTTACTACATAATATCATGTGTGTTCTTTTATAGTTTGGATGTCTTCAGTATTAATGCTGAAAACAAATAAAAACCACTGAAGGAGAAGGTGTGTCCAAACTTTTGACTGTAAGCGCATATATATCCTTTATGGTCAGTAAGGGGTGTGGGCAAAATGTCAACATCAATATTGAATTTATTTATTGAATTCATCTGAAATTAACCAGAAGTCCAGTGTAGAGAGTAGAACCAGTGTTATTACTCCATGTAAAAACTTTAATCTTGGGAAACTTTGCTCTCCAAATATGTGGAAGGTTGAACTTTATCATAAACATTTGAAGGGTGGAGTCAAGGTCAAAGTCAAAATTTATTTATGGAGCTCAAATGCCAATACCTGTTGACCAATGTACTTTACATAAAATAGCACAATAACATGGGACAAGCAATGCACTGAATAACATGGGAAAAAAAATGTAATGCCATAAAATATCAAACAGATTCACCTATCTAAAAAAAAATGTATATACAAAAGAACAACAAAACTAAGCCCATCACCTAAATTCCAAACAACCATCAAAACAAAATGCTAAAAATTGTCATAAGCAGAGTTGGGCACTTTGTAATGTACAATGACAGTTCATTCCAGAGTTTAGGTGCAATAATTGAGAATGCTTTTTCACAAGTCTTCATTCTACATTTAAGAACCTCAAGAACTGCTCTCTAGACCCTAGGGTTCCTATTGGTCCATTAACTGTTAAAAGATCAGAAATATATGATGGTACCATATTATTTAAGGTTTAAATTGAACTCTACAGTGTATTGGCAGCCAATGGAGGGACAGTAAAACCAGGCTATTTTGACCATTTGAAGTCAATCAGTGGAGATATCCAATTCCTTCAGTAGTTACGTAAATTAGTTATTTCAATCCATGCTCCGAGTGTGAGTCGTGCAGGTTTCACATTTCACTTAAGGTCAATCAATAACAGCATCAGATGATGCTTCCTGTTAATGAGCACTATGCGCTTTTGTCTACTTCAAAGGCAGGCAGTTCACTTGGAGTTTACCATAGCGGGATAATCGTGTTTGAATGCTATGGGCCCTGTTTGATCATCAGTATTTGCTTTCAGAGAGCAGAGGCACACCGCCGTGCTGCTCTTGGTCTCGGCCCTTCAGCGATTACGCAATTTCCGCCGGACGTGACGACACCGTAAACACGGGATCGGGGTGGGATTGCGCGTGACGCAGTACCACAGGTGGAGAGCATGTACACACAGCTACAAGAGCGGCCTTTTCACGTCCATGTTTTAAAAGGACTAATTTAAAACCTACTGAAACAGTGAGACCAGTGGTCCAGGTTTGTGCAAGATTAAAGCTTTGAATTGGCTTTAATGCTGAGTCACAGTGCATTTTGCTTTTGCTATTTTGCGTTGCTGAAACGCAGATCGTTTCCGGAAACCTGCTAACAAAACTGGGAATGGCAAGTGGCTAAATAATTTCATTATCCCGTAAATATTATGGGATACCAAGCTCTCAGTCCTGTATGATGATACACGTTTTGAAAGTTGTGTAACCGTATAGTTGCAGCGTGCAGAAATGTTATAAAATCATCAGCCCTAGCTTGGGAGCTAACTTTGATAGTATCAAAGCAGTTACGGTATATTTTAGTTTGTAAGGTTTTTATTTTGTTTGACTGGCTTTATTTTGTTTTTACAGTTGAAAGACATTACTCGGCCCGATAATACTTATATGCTTGTATATAAAAATATGTATTTACTAAAATTAGGAAGTGTGCAATGATATGTTCTAAAATGATGTAAGCACAACTAAATAAATATACAAAACGGGGATCCCTCCCACCTAAAAAACCCACTAAAATTGGATCTCGTCCTGTTGCAAACCGCTTATTGTAACCGGTGTATCGTTTTAACCCGAACAACATACCAATTCGAGCAAAACCGAGACATTGACACTCGGTACAAGAATACATCAGTGTCTTGAAATTTAAACTGAACATATGAATAATCAGTCCACTTTGTGACCTCATCTTAGCGTTTTAATAGTTTATGTAGTAAGTCATACCAGAGCGCTTTTTATTAATTTAACTGTTCATAACATACTTAGTATTTTAAAGCGATATATTTGCTTACAGGTAATATGCAGCATTTGCGAAGGTGGGGATTCCAATTGATAATTGTATACGATGTTCCTAGACATTTAGGAGAAAATGGTGACTTATTTTCCGAGGCCTCAGATAAATTCGTTATGACAACAGAAGGAGGCTGCTGTGTCAACATACTGGGCTTTGATAAGGATGGGTATTATTACTGTACTGATTCTGTTTAACGATATTGATATTTCTCAGTACTCTTTTTAATACTGTGTCATAATTTGGTGCAAAAATATACATGAAAAGATTCAGCCTTCTTTATTACTACTTTCTTGCAGAGATAAGCGAAATTGTTTCCTCTATTAATAGAGGTAAGAACAACTTCTATATACAAGTGGTGGTGATATGCCTTAATGTTACCCAAAGAACTTTATGAGAGAGACAGAGAACTGAAGTCCTAGAGTTTCATAGAAGCTAACATGAATGGATAACAAAGAAAAAAAAAAAAAAAAAACTGGCAATATTGCCTTCACGGTTTTTGCTGGTACTGAACTCATGTACGTGCTGCTTTTACTTAGTGCTTGTAGTGCGCAGACGACATGTCCAGTCAACGCTGGTGACATGATCACCAGCCTCACATCCAGACGTGTTCATGGATGTGCAGGCATCACCAGCCTCACGTCCAGACGTGTTCATGGATGTGCAGGCATCACCAGCCTCACGTCCAGACATGTTCATGGATGTGCAGGCATCACCAGCCTCACGTCCAGTATAAGGCAGCCCTGAGAAGTTTTTCAGTTTTATATAATTGAAGGAAAAATGACACTTGTCCAGTAATGTTTTTGGTGATATAAGAAATTTAAAAAAGAAATCTGTGACTTTATCAAATGTCTCATTCTGAAGTTTAAAATATATTTTAAAAGTATAGACTATTTAATTTAAGACAATTTTTTATTTGTTCTTGTGGATATTTAAAAGCAAATACTGCACAGCCAGCTGGGCATGGAATTATCTACATCTCTTGGTATTGATGGAAATGAATGACCATGTATGGACTTTAAAAGTCTGTATAATGTGTCTAAATGGAGTTTTAGGACTGCTTTTACCATCTCTGCATGTCATCGTTCTGTGGCCCATTTTTTTTTTTTTTTTTTTTACTCGAAAGCTGGTTTTAATGTACATTAAAAAAAAAATGAAAGATTCAGTGCCTATTTTTACAGTGTTAACATCCCTGTTTAGATATTTTACACCCCTTTTTTAAAAATAATTTTCAAAGATTCTTAAATTTTGAAGTTGAAAATAAAGTTGGATTTGAAAACATGGCCCCTTCATAACACATGGTATTTTTGGGGTGAACTAACATAAGGGACTCAGAGGCCCAACAGAAGTATTTCAAAGAAAAGGAATACTGATGCCTGTAGTATTACACACATTAGTAGACTTCATTAAGCACAAACATGGTTGTATTCTTGTATGTTTCTTACTACTTTTCATGTGAAACAAAAAATGTTCAGATGTACTGTGTTATTGTACCATTAATTTTAACTTGCAGTCACAAATCTGTAAGAAATACCCGATTCACAAAACGTAGAGAATACGATTGGGTGGTATCCAATTTCTGATACTGTTAAACCGTTCCTAAATTATACCCCAGTATACGGTGTTACTGTCTGCCTTTTGACGATGGGGAGTGCAGCCAAAAACATCCAGCAGGCAAACAAAAGGATTTTAGGATAACAGTTTAAGAAAAAAAACTGCAGAAACAAAAATGCACATATTAATGTTTCAGAATCGAGATAACCAAGAATAGGTTGACAAATAGGCTTTTTCCTAGAAATACGAGCAGTGGGCGTAGTGAGTGTGCAGAGTACCTTCCCCGCGGTACTGATATCTGGCTCCGATGGGACCAACTCACTTGTGTTCAGCATGTGTTGTCTCCTCTAATAAGAGGCTGTCACGCGACACGCGAGTATGAGAGCATCTTATTAATTGTTTTTTTTTCTTTATTTGATAAATCATTTACAGGATTTCTATCATTACCTTTATAGCCTCTTCAAACACAGGCAGTGGTGCTGCTGCTGGACATCGACACACACTTCAGGCATTTATTATAAACTACACACATTACACAGAAGATTTTTTTCATGAAGGTAATTAAACCGTTCCTATTTTTAAATACTTTGAATACCAAATACTGCCCAAACCTACTAGAGAACTGTAAATGAGTCTGAAAACCATGTACATTTCATCAGGAAAAAAGTGTGAGATACGTATTTGTACAAGAACTGGTATACAAAGTCACATCTTGTTCTGGGTGTGATGACTGAGTAACGCTGAGTGAGGCCACACGAGGTTGTTAGTCGGCCAGGTAAAAGACAAGCACTGTGAAATTTATGTCATTTCAGGAGTCTGATGGCTTGTGCACGCTTAAATAGCAATTCTCATTTTGCTAATGATTTTATAACATTTTTGCCACATGAATTTAATATGCAAGGCCACTTGCACATTGTGGGACTTAATGTTTTTCAAATTGTTGTAAAAATTGATGCTTGTATTGCTATTTATTTTACTTTTAATTGTCTCTAGATGGATCTACAAAGCTATGGTTTCTCTGTAAAAAAATGTATATCATTTTCTTCCAATGTAAATTCTTGACACTTAAAAAATAGGTATCACCTTCAGAGTGTGAGTTGCCAGGAGACATTAGCATTTCCCGCTTGTGGTGGGCTGCCTCAATATTAACATTGACCAGCACATATTGAGTTCCTGTGTGTGTGTGTGTGTGTGTGTGTGTGTGTGTGTGTGTGTGTGTGTGTGTGTGTGTGTGTGTGTGTGTGTGTGTGTGGCTGTATGGATTCCAATTTTTTTTCCCAAATTCCCTTAAATTTTTTCCTTTTTTAAATGTATTTGACTTAGATTTTTACTTTTTTAATTGAAGGTTTACATAAATAAGATCTCAACATGTATTAACCCTTTAATAAATGTTAAAGATAAGATTCAGCACAAATGGCAACAAAATTCCCACCTATAATCACAGGAACTCATTACATGTGTTATTGTGGTTTGATGAATTAATTTACTGTATTTAGTAACTAGATTTTTTGGTAAATGTTTTTAATATAGAAATACTTACACCACTCTACTTACGAACATCAGGCTTTCATAGATACGAACAAAGGCCGCTGTAAATTCAATTTTTGTTCCGAGAAAGGAACTGGGAAGCCGCAGCTAAAAAATTTAACGTGCACGGCTCTGCAATCAGGTACGGCATTTGGCTGCTAGATATGCCGAACAGGGTTTTTTTTTTTACTGATACAGTCTATGCATAAATTTATCATATGGTAATTTAATTTGTGCATCAAATACAAATATCAAGTACTGCATTTTTTTAATGGGGATGAATCATGTTTTCTTTTTGCTGTCATCTGTGTGTAAAAATTGCAAAAGTGCCTTAATGGTGAAGGCAGTGAACAATTAAACTTGTCTTTAATTGTTACAAATTTGGGAGGGCATGGAGAATTAAAGGGAGTGAGAGACAGGAAGGTTTCACTGTCTTGAGGTAAATCTAAGATACACAGAAGCCCTGCATTTGTCAAACCCTGAAAAGCAGTTCAGTGTATACAAAGCAACCCTGAAGGGTGCTGCATCTTTAAATTGTTGTAGCCATCATGACACTGAAAACCATTACATATTGGAAACCATGAAGTCTAATGAAAGGACATTATGAGTTGTTTTTGTTTTTGATTTGCTTAAAATTGAACCGGTTTATAAACTTTATTTAGGATTTAGTGTGGAGGCGTAAGAATGAAGTGGGAATGCAGAGGATGGTAAACAGAAATAGGGTAGTTGGTCAATTTTTTTCTTTTTTATAATTTGTGTGAAAGCAGATTTAAGTGGGATTAATGGATACGCTTGTTTAAAGTCATAACACCAGTAAACCAAATGTATACGACATTAAGTCCAAATTAAACATAGGTGTTTTGATTTTTATATTAGGTCAAAACCCAAACTCAAGACTTAGAAGAAATGTATTATTCTAATCAGCCTGGTGGCTCAATGGGTAGGACATCAGGCTGAGATCCTGATGTTTCCTGGTTTGAATCCCAGTACAGCCAGGTGTGTCGTTAAGAAAGACACTCTGCCCTACCTCCCTGGGTGCTGCATGTGGCTGGCTGCCCACTGCTCCCCTCAGGGGATGGGTTAAATGCAAAGAATAAATATCTCTATTGTGGGACTAATAAGGGACAATGTAACCGTACATTGTGACAACTCTCGACTGCCTTAGGCATGATAGTTTTAAAATCAGTTAAATTCAAAATATGTAAGCATCACACAGTTGTCCAGTGAGGAACTGACACAACTGTGCTTTTTATATAAAATAGACGTTGTTGTTGATGAACACATCTTTTGCTAATTTTGTAATTTTAAGTGAATATAATGAAATACTGTGGATTTTGTTTTCTTCCAGGCTGGAACTCATGTTGAATTTTCCGAACTGAAGTATATATGATATAAAAGGATGAGGCTGGAGCTGTCCTAAGTGTGAGGTAATGGCAGAAGCTGTGAGACCAAAGAAAAAGAAGTCAAAGCATGCTGGGAAACCTCAGGTAGAATCCTTATTGATATTTCTGCATTTCTGCAATTACATTTGAAAATGCAAGGTTTTTGTTTACAGTGTTCAGTGGTATTATGTTTATTTGGATTTAAAGGTTGTATTGTTAGGGCTGTCAATGGATTAAAATGTGTTAATCAGGAATTAATTGCAGATTACTTTTATCTGTTCATAATTTACCATGACGGGATGTTCATCAAGTGTCAATATTCTTATCAACATGGAACTTGGCAAGAGATGATTGCTTTATGCAAATGTGTATATTTTGTATAGCAAATAAGTTAACAACACAAAACAGTAACACAAGTTTCCTAAAGGTTCTCAGAAACGTCACAGACAGAGGGTTTATCTTTTTAAAATAATGCTGAACTCATAATTTACGGTAAGATCAGGCACAACAACAGATCGGCAGTTGTCATGTGACTAAGTATAGATCATGGATCAAATGCCATAACGCAGACACTTCTAAAGCATCTCGTGCAATGTAGTGTATCCAGCCTTACATTGGGCAAACAAGATTTACATCCCTAGTTTTTAAGTAATTAACACAAAACAATTGCTTAAATATTCCAGGAAACCATAGAGATCCAGCATTTACCAATACCAATATGCTCTTACTGCATTCATAACCTATGGGACACTGAAGCCCAAGAAATGATACATCTCTCAATGATAAGTACAGTAGCTTCCTAAATCAGCTAATTTTTTAAATTTCTTTAGTGATGATCACTCCCTGGATCCCTCATACTTCTAAAGCAAATTCCAAACTAGAATTGTGTCCAGCCTCTCATGGGGAAAAATTCTGCATAGTATATGTTTTGTTTCCTGACTCCACATTTATGAATGTGTTGCAGTCTGGCCATTGCTGTATCCAATAACACATGTTACAGAAGCTGTTCCACAGTTTTAATGGACATTTATAAATGTGAATCCACAGTTCCCGTTTCTATCAAGGAGCCAGCATAGTGTTACACTATAAACCTCAACATAAAAACCAACGTTAAAAGAAGTGATTTTAATAAATATTAAGTCTAAACAAAACACTTTTTAAAAATTTCTGTTTGACTTCTCATTTACTACAAAACAAGTATGACTTGTAGAATAGATATAGAAGTGAGATACAGAGAATGTCTAATGATAAACTTGTTACCAAACACGCCGATTTTACTTGACACTTACTGACAGATGGAGCAAAGCCTGTAAAACTAAAAACCTGATGATAGCAACTGTTTTTATTTTAAGGATAAAAAGCAGTCAGAAGGAATAAACAAAACAGGCAGATCATGCCCTACGTATTCTGGAGCAGAGGACACTTCCCAGCCAGTGTCCAGCCTGACTCTGTCCACAAAGCAAGAGTGTGCACCACTCACGGAAGAGCGCACAATCCATTTGTGTGGAACTCAAAAGGAGCCTGATGGAGATAAAAGGACAGAAAGCCTTGGAAGTGAGAGAATACAGGGCCTCCTTCACAGAGCCGATGAGCAGCAAACTGAGGAGAACAAAGACGAGAAACTTTCAGTGGAAAATGACTCTTTCAAAGTCCAACACAGATCAGCTGACTTGAAACCCCATGATGATGTCTCAGTATTTCCTGTGTTGTATCCGAGTCTCACCCAGGGGCTCCCAGTGAAGGATCAGCATCTCAGTGCTTCAGACCTGTATAATTTACAGCAAATGCATTCAGCTGTACTTACATTAACAGATCAGGCATCATTACCTCCCAATCTAGTTTTATCAGATTCTTTAAAAGCAGAACGGGAAAAAATTCAAGAGAAGCTGTACCCAGACCTGTCTAAACTTTGTTCAGATGTGAGCGAATTTACAGAGGAAGAGCAGAGAATGTGGGAACATACCTCCTGGCTTAAGGGTGTTGGGTTGTATGCAAAAGAATTTGAGAGTACGGCCCACCAGGAAGGCCATGAATTATATGATCTTCTTCAAATCTATTGGAGGTCCTGTCAGCAGCTGAGTCAAGCTGAAGTCAAGCTGCAGACAGCAAATTTAGATTGTAGGAGTGCTCAGAGCCAGCTGTGGACCTTCAGAGATGAGCAGATCACACTTCAGGTAAGAGTGTGGGTGTCAACAATTATGGGAATTACAATGGGCAAGGTGGAGTTGGAGGTAGCTGAGTCTTTAAGATGAATTTTTAATTTATGTATTCAACAAACGTCGAAAGACACAGCAGTATTAAAAAAAAAAAAAAGAATAAATAGAAATGTTAGAGATTACTTCACTGCCTACATAACCAGTTCTAATATAACTTAGTCTGCTAATTGTCCATGTGAATCAGTAATCGTAAAGGAAGAGATTTTGTTTACCCAGAGTAGGCTGAAGTTATTACAGTGATCTGTTAAAAACAGTACCTCCAGTTATGAGACAGTGGTGTCTCCTCTGCATACTTATTTTGTGAATATCAAGTCGCAAGCCAATAAAATTAACATTTTAAACTTTTAGTCATTGAAGAATTCAAAAGAGAATAAAATTTCATAAACATTAAAGCAATTTGATTGAAGGATTGGAGTTTGCATGTTCTCCCTGTGCTTGGTGGGTTTTCTCCGGGTGCTCCGGTTTCCTCCCACAGTCCAAAGACA
>JABJVR010004108.1:0-15098 GCA_025773905.1 Chitala chitala
AGGGGGGGGGCTGGGGGGGAACCTTGCCTCTGCTGCCGTTGCCGGCTCAGTCTGGCAGGACAGAAGCAGCGCTGCGTGCCGGATCAGGAGGAATGTGAGAGCGCGGGAGGTGAGGAAGAGCCCCGACCATGTGGATGAGAAGGGACCGGCTCACGGTGGCAGCCACCCTGTTCGCCCTCTTTACTGCTGACGTCTACTTTGTGCTGCTGCCCAAGCTCCGGGTGAGGTATGCTGGTGGAGGACAAGGATGCCCCTGCCAAGAGACTGTGAGCTGGAATGCCAGCCAGGGCGACAGGTCTGTGTCCTCCTGGCCACACAACTCTTCCGTTGCAGTGGAT
Source organism: Chitala chitala (assembly GCA_025773905.1). Taxonomy (NCBI): domain Eukaryota; kingdom Metazoa; phylum Chordata; class Actinopteri; order Osteoglossiformes; family Notopteridae; genus Chitala; species Chitala chitala. The sequence continues at coordinate 339 of JABJVR010004108.1, forward strand.
GAGGGTAGGGCAGGACAGGGGGCTGACCTGGGTCCCTCCAAAGCCGAGGACAGGGACCCAGGATCCAAGCTGGAGCGGCTTTTTGCCCACCCCCTCTACAGCTTCCGCAGCCCTGACCTGGGGGAGGAAGGTGTCCTGCTCCGGCGAGATGAGCTCCTGAGCTACTACCGGAGGAAAGTGTCGCGCTGGGAGAGGTAAGTGGACAGAGCGCACTCCGTCATTGTGTGTCATGTCAGAGCTGTCACAGCAGCTCAGAGCAGCGTTATCAACAGTTCCCATAACAACCGCGTAAATGCACGCACTGAAAAATGTAACGGGATATCTTGTGTAAGGATCACATAATTATGTACTGATGGGATGTTTTGAGCCTTAAACTAGTCTGTTCACACAGTCACAGCCATATACTTTTTGGCAGTTAAACATTTATTTAAAACAGATGATTTGTGGGAAATTCCTTTTTTTTCCAACACCACAAGGGCTCCTGAAAGTCAATCAGCTGAAACTTGAACAATGAATCAGTGGGTGTCTAGCCTTTTGCATGTATTGCCTTGGTCTTGCAACAGGTCTTTCACACACGGGAAGTGAGTGTAAGTGGCCTCACTTCAGAACCACTATATGCCCACACACTTCTTTAGAAACTATTTAACATCCATGGTCAACCTTAGCTTGTAAAAACAAATGTTAAAACATATCCCAGACTGACAGTCTAGCTCAAGAACTCATATACACTGATTAATTCGTGACCTTGTAAGCACATATTTTTGTATTAAAAAGGGACATGCAAGTATGACCAGGTGCATTACTAAATGGTCACGAAGCTGCAGTAAAAATTATCGCAACTTGGGTGGCAGGCAGCAGGCAGCAGGCAGGTGTAGTAATTATCCCCTTTTTTTGCTTGCTTTGAGTGGTGTGTGTAGTCTGCTACAGCACGAAAGGTGCGACTGTGTACGCTGACAGATCCCTGGCCATATATTATCATCATATATGTCTCAGCAAGGTAAAACATTTACTGTAACAGTAAAGAACATGAATCTTTAAAGCATTCTCTCATGGGTAATTCACTTACAAAATTGGTATCCCAAGGCAGGGGTGTTGCAAAATGTTGCAACAGCTTATTAAAATTACAAAAATGTCATGTTGAGCAGGTTTAAAATTCCTCCTGATCAACTGTTGTCATATTTGTGGAGAGGAGATGAAGGGGGTCTGAACATCAGTAAAAGGTGACAATGGACCAAGGGAGGTCTGTCTGACTATCCATCCTCTGGATCCAGCATGTACTGGGATCCTGTGTGTTATTTAGGTGATCCATTGGACCATCCCGCCTTGCCCTAGTGATGGTTTGGTGGCCTGTGATGATAAGCTGGGTTTGTCTGCTGGGGGGACATGCTGGGGGGTGGTACAGACCAGACGACCCTCTCGCATGCACTTCTTCCCCAGTTGACCAAAAAAAAAATGTTCATCACTAGGACATGGCAATGCTGCCCCATACACATGCCACCTTTACATCTGAGGCTCCGTGAGCCTAGAAACATGGAAGTATTCAGGGCTTTGCATGTGACGGCCTGCTTGTGGTGGCATTCCCAGTCGTTCAGTGAGTCATTTTCTTTAAGTGCTATTGGCTCTTTTAATAAGCAGGTTTGCACTGTAAGCGCAATTTCGTGCCTCACAGACATGTCTGGCGCAATGAGTACAGGTGGCTTACTGTACTTTTGGCCTGAGATTACTTGTTTGCATAATTTATCAGCGAGTTTTGTAACCAATTAAGCAATCAGCCTTGATGCAATTAAGCCAGTAGCATGTCTCATATGAATTCAAGCTGTGAATAACAAATACGTATGCATTAAGAAATCAGGCATGAATTACCCAAACTTCCATGGTTTAAGAATTTAGACAACGTGCACTGTCTCACACATGCCTCCTCTTCATTTAGGCATCAGAAATACTACAATGAGGCTGCCGCAGCCTCCAACATCTCCTTGCCCAAGCGTGAGGTTACTTTTGATCCAGAGGCCAGCTGGCTCAAATTCCACCTGGGGATAAACCGCTACGCCCTGTATGCCCGGAACGACCCAAACATCGACAAGCTGCTCCAGGACATGCAGAGTTTACCTATTATTAACGCAGGTACACCACAGCAGCTCGACGCAGTGAAAACCTGTTGGAAAGCAGGAGTGTAAAACTGGTGCAACTGTTTGTGAGTGCAACTAGTGGACAGCTGAGATTAGAAGAAACAACAGTAAGACACAATGGTAAATTTACTGCTCGTTTGAAGTTTTCTGGAATTAATCCAGGGAATGTGCGAAAAATGCATTTGCTTATCAGAAGGGTGAGCTACATAAGGTTCTCTAAGATGAGCGTTGCAGTGTCCACCTGATACATTTATACTGGACATTACAGAGTGAGACCAATACAAAGTTTGAAATACACAGTGATCTTGGAGAGTTTTACATAAAACTCATTGTGGACATTTGATAGAGTGTGTGATCTGTTCAGGGCCTGAGTATGTGAAGAGGTCACACATAAATAATGGTAAGACTCAGGAAAGAGGGAATGAATGGGGACATTAAGGGAGAAGATGACAAGCACAGGTTCATGGGTTTAGACAGCGGCCGTGGTCAGGGAGATTCCAAGGGAGGGAAGCTAGGCAAGTCCTCAAGCATAAATCCTTCAAGGGTAAATGTAGGAACGAGGATACCAGTGACAAGCTATTATGTTAGCAAGGAATACTGTCAGATTTATGTCGCACACAGTTAAAAGCATGAGCAGATGGTGAAGTTTGGGAGTAGGAGGACTGAAAGATGCTGAGGTCCCCTCTTCTTCAGAAAAATCTTTGCATAGATGCTGCAAAAACAAACGTGATTAAGCTCATTACACACCAATGTTACCAATGTTTTATTACACAGATTACACGCAAGATGAGAAAGCTCTCAAAGGATCATGTGACTGCTCACAAGGTAAGGAGGACCAGCACATGGGCAAAATGATGTACAAAAATACAAATCCTGTTAGGTCTAACACACATTACATTTACATGTCTGTCATACACTTTTATCCAGCACAGTGAACCAAACTTCAAAGAGCATTAAGATAAGACATACACCAATCAGTAATAACATTATGACCACTGACAGGGGAAGTGAATAACATGGATTATCTTGTTACAATGACAACTGGACGTGGGTGGGATGTATTAGGCAGGAAGTGAACATTTTGTCCCTGAAGTTTATGTGTTGGAAGCCAAAAAAATTGGCAAATTTGACAAGGGCTAAATTTTGATTGCTACGTGACTGGATCAGAGCAGCTCAAGAACTGCAGCCTAGTGGGATGTTCCTGGTCTGCAGTGGTCAGGGCCTACTAAAAGTGGTCCAAGGAAGGAAAACTGGTGAACCAGTGACAGGGTCATGGTTGACTAATGCTCACTGATGCACATGGGGAGCAAAGACTGGCCTGTGTAGTGTGGTCCATTAGAAGAGCTACTGTAGCTCAAATTTATGAAAACGTTAATGCTGGTTCTGATAGAAAGGTGTGAGAACACACAGTGTATTGCAGATTGTTACATATGGGGCTGCATAGCCTCAGACTGGTCAGGGTGACCACGTGACCCGTGTCCACCACCAAAAGCGCCTAAAATGGGGACATGAGCATCAGATCTGGACCATGGAGCAATAGAAGAAGGTAGTCTGGTCTGATGAACCATGTTTTCTTTTACATCATGTGGATGGATGGGTGTGTGTGCGTCACTTATCTGGGGAAGAGATGGCACCAGGATACACTATGAGAAGAAGGCAAACCAGCAGAGGTAGTGTGATGCTTTGGGCAATGTTCTGCTGGGAAACCTTGGGTCCTGCTATTCATGTGAATGTTACTTTGACATGTACCACCTACCTAAACATTGTTGCTGACCAAGTACTCCCCTTCATGGAAACGGTATTCCCTGAGGCAGTGACCTGTTTGATCAGGATAATACGCCTTGCCACACAGCAAAAATGGTTCAAAAATGGTGATCATAACGTTATGGCTGATCAGTAAATAAACCATCTTGTGTAGTACAGTGACATGGTGTTGAAACAAAGACACTGAAAGCCAATAACAAATTCCTCATTTGATGTTTCTGTCTCTCTTTTAGCAAATGTAGGAGCTGTTACCATTTAGCAGATACAATTAAGTCCACTCCCTTTGGCATAGGAGATAAGGATGGTATGTTCTCTTGCAGAGTGAGATTTGTTGTACGTTCTTCGCCCACTGGATTAACCACAGTAGCTCCACAGGGAAAGGAGTAAAGTCATTCCTCACAGCAGCCCAACTACTGGAAATTTAGCCTGTTGGCCCTACCATTAAGGTCATTACAATCAGCATGAAACACCACAGTTCTTTAAATCTGGGCTATAAACGGTATGCTATCGGAAAGAAACACCTGCTAACGTTTTTCATGTGCTTGCAGTCCCAAAAATGGAGATAATTCTTATTCCTTTTCAGGCTGTTTGAATCACCATAACCTGTATCCTAGAGGCAAACACCAATCAGGCTCTGACATTCAAAAGCAGAAATATCTCCATGCTCTAAGCAGGCACGGACAAGCTGTGCCCAGGATACATATTTTTTTCTCCGTGGGCAGGAGAGTGGGTTATCACCCTGTAACAGTGTTATGGCACTTGATAACCCCATCATCTACAAAAGAGAAAATAGACACACACACTAGCACCAGCCACACACAACCAAGTGTCCATGAGTGCATTCCAGGATTTGTAACTCAGGAACTGCCTTTGCTCAAAACAAAAACTTAGTTCCAAACCACAGCTAGATCAAGTGCTGCCAAATGCAAGTGCACGTGTGCGCGAACACACACACACACACAAACACACACACAGACCACTAGCATTTTCCTCTCGCATTTGTTTTCAGCTTTTTTTTTACTTCATAAATACAGAGTTTTGCGTCAGGAGTAAATGGACACAAGAAACCGTACGTTTCCTAAACTGTTTGTGTCGCTCCACCATGTTCCATTTTTAAAAGCCACAAAGCGATAAACCCTAAACAGCCAAAATAAATTGGCCCAGAGGCTGAGGCTGCAAGGCTAAAAGTTGCACGCAATGCAGTGACACCCGACACAGATGAACCAGGAGAGAAAAACAACCAGCTCAGCTTTACATTTAGTAAGCCCAGTTAAAGTGAAACTGTGGTTAAAATGATCATTGAACAGATTACAGAAAAGGGGAAATGCATTTGAAATGACATAAAATTTCTTGATACTTGAAAAACAAGCCTTTGCAGTTTCTATTCTGTCATAATTTTCCTAATAACGGATAACTGCAAAAAAGCTTCAGTCTGATTTATTCATTTCTTACCAATTGCTTTAAAAGTAAAACACAAGGCCAGTGAATTACATTTGCCTGGTCTGTTAAACACTCCTTGCATTAAATGCAAAGCACACAACCTTAAGATATGACTTAATCTTAAAATGCACTAGTGTATGGCAATGTTTGAAGGTTAAACTACAAATCTATAGAATGTCACTTTACCAAATGGCAGAGTTATAAGTCATGTTTGATCTCAATCTGCAGTGGTGAAACCAAGCGGCCACCATCTGAAGCTGGCTTTGAAGCTGCAAGACCTCAGCAAAGCCATGTTCAAACCTATGAGGTAAAGTGGATCCCCCAAGGACTGGGCTGCTCATGGTTGAGCAGCACATTTTTACATTTGCAGAGGATGGAATCCAGACAGTCACACTATAGTGACCTTCATCTTTTTTTTTTATTATTTTTTTAAACCTTCATCACCACAGGCAAGCGAGGGACCAAGAAACACCAGAGGACTTCTTTTATTTTGTTGACTTGCAAAGACACAATGCTGAAATAGCGGCTTTCCACCTGGACAGGTAAGTGCTGCAGCGGTACAAACATGCAGGTGCTTGTGCCGCAGTTGTTCTGTTAGGGTTTAACTTTAGCGCCATGATGTTGTAACTGTTCTATGTTTTCTAAGGCGGAACCTCCTACTAATTAACAATTACTGTCAGTATTTGGTTAATTTTACCATTCTAACAAATGCCTTATGCTCCATTGGGTCTAAGGTTCCCATAATGCAACAGAACTACTGTAGATGGTTGAGGCACTGAAAGGGCAGACAATGCATAGTTTCAGCCGTGTCTTGCTGCTATTCGCTGAAGCAGGCTGTGATATGTCTTAACGAGATGAAAACAACTGGATAATTGTGAAATGCCATTGCCTTTATTTTAACACTTTCATTTTGCTTAGCCAGTAAGTTCCTAATTTTATTTGGCCTTCGTTGTTTCCTTTAAAGCTGGATAGCATGCTTTGCTGGCTCCAATGTGCCACAAATTTAATTTAAGACAAAATCTTGTCTGTTCTCCCACTTAGACAGTAATAAAAAAAAAATCTCACAAAAAGCATATAAAATGACCCAGCACTGCATACACAGTTATTTTGGAACCCTATATTCACTGGCAATTTTATAAAGGGTAAGAAGCAAGCACAGAGGTTTTATCTCTAAATAGCGAGACTGTTTCTCATTACAAACCTAACTGGTAAAAACAGTTAGATGTTTTGGATGGGCTACTATGACCTTACATTATCCTGGTTGAAGGTCTTCAGCAACGGATGTTACTAGAGACTGTGTTAATGGACAGGTGAGTCATGCCAGGACCTTAAACAGCATTCATTAAAGCTGTGTATGATTATTGTTATTAGGACAGAAGCCGTAGGAGTGCAGCTGTCCAGGCAGTGAAACGTGTTCCTAAGAGGGTGGAACTGTATATGCAACGTTTGCAAAAACACTTTGAAATCAAAATATGTCATCACACTTATCCTTCATATGTCTCCTGTGTGAACAGGGGAAAAACACTTAATATAAATTCAGTATAAATATCTACTTCAGCTTCTGATGCTTAATCTAAAGCCTTCATACCTTTTTTATAGATTACATGTCCTTGCGTTATTAGCATTATAAAATATTGTTTTATTAATTATTTTTATTGTTAATTAGATTACTTCTCTATCTTATAATTTTACACTTTCACGTAGGTAGATTTTCTGGTACTGTTCTGCTGAAGAGCTATGCACATGAGTTCCAACACTGAGCACTGCGTCCAAACTTGTTCTAACACATCTCACAGAACTCTAACTCATATCACGCAATCTCACAGTGTAATAGGATAAGGCGTCATTTGTCTTACTCCCTCTCATTCTGATGTCTGACGTCTCGAGAGAGGTTTGGAATATACTGTGTATTTGACATTTAGCCATTTTCAAAATTAAGAGTTGGTGCAAAAATACAGTAGCAAAATCTACTAAATCTTTAAATTACAGGTGCAACAATCAAGTTTTTAAGTTAACGCTCAGGTTTCACTTGGCAAAGGCTGCACCGCCAGCTTCGTAACATTTTACCTCATAATGTCGTTGTGCATTTGCATATGGCAACCAGCTGACACGAGTTAGAACAAGTTTGGATGCAGTTAACAGATCACAGCATAAAGAACGGGCTACAGTGGCTCTGTAGATACCCCATGACAAAGCAGTGGGTAAACTGGCAGAGAAAACCAGAGGGTTTGCACAACAACGTTTGTGGCCGGAATAATTACAGCCGAAAAAAAGTCATGGGTGTCGTTCTGTTATTGAATATATAATTAAGTTGGCTACACAGAAGCCATGGATAAAGGCATCTCATACGCATTATGACAAGGAAAAAACCTTTAAAAAGAGATCTCTGAAAAAAAAAAACAGGAAATACACAATGTTTGCTATAGCAATGAATTATTGTATTTGAGCATTCAAATATTAATAAGGTGTCAATTTATGTATCAGGTGGACATAATTCTTTGAAAATGTATCAACACTAAAGTTACAAAATGTTGTTAAGCATATCTTTGATACAAAACACAACATCCCATCCTGTCATAAATTGATATACGACGTAATGATGGGATGAAAACTGTTCTGTATCAAGATGTACTTAATGAATGTGCTTAGTGAAATTATACACATGCACACGCACACAAACAGTATATTAAATGCTGCTAAATGATGTTTCTGGCAGGATATTAGACTTCCGCAGAGTCCCCCCGGTGGCTGGCAGGCTGATCAATCTCAGCGAGGATGTCCTGTACATGACCCAGAACGAAGAGCTGAGAAGTGTCTTCTTCACTTCCCCAGGTGAGAATCTGCAGTTTCTTATCAACAATAAGGATGACAGACAAGCTAGCATATTCTCAGCACTCTTAGGATTAATCATGTGGTTTAAAATTTTAAGAGTAATACATATTTTCATTTAGCAGATGCTTTTGTATAAAGTGACCTACAAATAAGCATACATATACATGTTATAACAGAAATGGTTCTCTGCGTTTAACCCATCCCCTGGGAGAATAGTGGGCAGCCATTATTCTGCACACAGGGAGCTAGCACTGACTGTCTTGCACAGGGACACACCTGGTGGCTGGGGTGAGGTTCAAACTGTGAAGCGTCCCCATCCCAGCCTGGCGATTTACCCACCGAGCCACTAGTTACCTTGTATAATAACTGATACACCTTTCTGACGTGTGGGTCAGCCCAAAAAATATTTTTAAATTTTGTAAAATTCCAACCACATTTTCATGTATGTTTAATTGCACACAAAGAAAAACAACGGATAAAATGTTTGTGCCAGAATATAAACCATACTGTATATAAACACAATATGCAGTAAACAGGATGTCTGGCACAACAGCCTGTGTTACAGACCACAAAGTCCATAAAGTCTTGGTGTTTGTACATACTACATAGCAGTAGTAGCAGCCACTAATAAAGAAGACGCGTTGCAACATTTTATTCACAAAGCCACTGGCGAATTCTGTTTCCTGAGTCACCAACAGACACAAACACTAAGCCTTTTGCTATTGCTGCATCTTAGCTGTCTGCTTCATTGTGCCTGGGCATCCAGACAGCTTTTCATCAAACAATATTAGATTGTAAAAAAGTAAACTATATTTCACAATCAACTAAATAAAATACATTTATTTTAGAGTTTTATGTCTGGTACTGTTGTGTGAGGATTATGTATTTATAAGGAGCTCCTACTGACAACTGTGGTTGTACATTTGAGACACCATAGGTTTATACAGAAGGTCTATGGTGTGTGTATGCCTGTGTTAGTGACTGAGTGAGTAAATGTGTGTATTGTTTTTTAAAGCTTATTTGCTTCTGTGTGTGTGTGTGTGTGTGAGTGTGAGACCATAGATCTGCCAAACATACAGATGGTGGAGTGGTAGATACAAATTCCCAACAAAATCTGACCTTGGCACCACTTACTGCATATACACAAATAAAATACTAACAATCATTTAAAAACTAATTTTGTAGGCCTGCAAAATGCAAAGGGAAATATTTTATGTACGCCAACAAGAATATGCAGCCGTTAGCACAACACTGTGCAATTAACAAAAGTAAATTTACAAACCAGCAACAGATGGAAAACTTCAGAGGAACCAACATTTGTTAGAAAGGAGTCTGTTTCCTGAGGCAGATGCTCTGACCATCAGCGCTTACCAGAACACGAGTGTTCAGTGTGGAGCACATGTAGAGCTGCTAATAACCAGGTGGTTTATGATAACAGTCCCGGTGACGGGGTCAGCAACCAAACACCTAAATACTGTTTTTCAATGTGGAATGAAGTTTCACTTTTTATTATATAGTGAAAATATAATTATATACACATACAGTATATAAAATGTACATTTAAAAATTTGACAAAATATTAATAGTATATTAAGATCTAAGAAATTACGGTACTGTTACACTGAAATGTAACAGACAAAACAGTGACAATGTCGTAATTTTTAAAACACACTAAAAATGCGGAAACATGAGAAGTACAATTAATGATAAATTTTAAATAAAAAATAAAATCACCTTATGTTTCACTGAGGTAATTAATTTCAAATTCTTTTGAAAATGATTATTAAAAAGAACACCTTATTTGAAGGTGTTATGGGGGTTAGCACTGTCGCGGCGCACCTCCAGGCCTGGGGCTCTATCCCCGCCTTGGGTCTGTGTGCGTGGAGTTTGCATGTTCTCCCTGTGCTTGGTGGATTTTCTCCGGGTGCTCCGGTTTCCTCCCACAGTCCAAAGACATGCAGGTTAGGTTGATTGGTGTGTCCAAATTGCCTGTGGTGGGTTGGTGTCCCCTGCCCTGCGCCCTATGTGCTCTGGGATGGGCTCCAGGTTTCCCCGTGACCCTCACCAGGGATAAGTGGTTAAGATAATGGATGGATAATGGATGGACCTTATTTGAAAATGCCTGTACTTTATATACAAATGTAATTAGTACTAGCGGATCTTAATGGCGATTTAGATATTAATTCCCTTTTGTGGACAAAGCCCCTTATATTTTAGGCTGTTAGGCTATTCTGTAATATATCAACCTCTGCGTTTTTGCAGACATTGCACTCCATTAAAATTCCCTACCTAGTATGTTCTTTAAAAGCCTCTTTTACACTCCAAGGAGCGTTTATTCACTGTCTTACAGACCCTAAGTAAATCAAGACATAAAAAATTGTACGTTGTTACATTTAAAAGAATTGCACTAATCATTGGTTCACAGCTGAGCATGAGGTGATGAATTTTTACGTCTAACATACACATCGCATTCTCACACCGACTAATTCATTGCTAGTTAATATTGCAAGAACTCTCCACTGAATTAACACAAACAGAAGGACTAATCTTCACTTAATCGACAGTAATCAGGACCACTACATCGATCTGTTTGATGACCGTGGCCAAAACGATTTACTCCGACTCCATACAGTACACGTGAGCTCACTCTGTTCTCCGTCTTCCTTTGCGGTCACAGCGAACAACACGTGCTTCTTCGCCAAGTGTCTGTACGTGTGCAAGACGGAGTACGCGGTGTGCGGGAGCCCGGACATGTTGGAGGGCTCCCTGTCGGCCTACCTGCCCAGCCTGAGTATCGCTCCCCGCATCGCCATCCCCAACCCGTGGATACGCTCCTACACCTTCACCGGGAAGGAGGAGTAAGATGGTCCATCTGCTCATGTTCTCACAAGCCCAATACAGCTTGTAGACACCACATTTCCCCTTATCAACCATACTGTACACATTCAGATGATAACCTGTTCTGCCTCTCTCATCTATATTTACTTTGAGCAATATGAGACGAGCGGTAATAGGCGTTATTTGTTATAATGTAAGGTTCTCTGCTCTTTCAGATGGGAAGTAAATCCCTTCTACTGTGACTCTATTAAGAAGCTGTATCCATACAACTCTGGAAACAGACTACTTAACATCATAGACATGGCCATATTTGATTTCCTCATAGGTAAAGGAAAAGGACTTTGGGAATTTCACTGCTTTGCCCACTAAATAAGCATACAAAAGTAATTGGGCTAAATATACCCTATCTGTCAAACTGTTATTTGTCATGTTGATATGCATTGGAAAAACGAATATAAAGAGGGGTATACAGATCTACTGTTATTTATTATTTACTACAAACACAAATGGTAAACACACACATTTAGTTATTATCATACAAACAGATTTAGTGGCCTTAATTCTTGTGGTTTAAAGTGAACATTCGTCCTCTGATCATTTCAGTCAGTAGAAGTTTTTCAAACACAAAACAGCCAGTAAATACCAATATATTAAATATGTGCATCTGAGCATTTATTGTCACTGCCAGTCAACACTGGTATGTGTCCTTGTGGAATACAACAAAGTGTCTCCACATTATTTAATTTTAGGAAACATGGACCGACATCATTATGAGATCTTCACCAAGTTTGGAGATGACGGCTTACTTCTCCACATTGACAATGCCAGAGGGTGCGTAGGTTACCGCCGTCCTTCTCTGGGACACTGCACCCAAACGCTGAACTGCTGCGCTTTATCGTGCAGGTTTGGACGACACTCCCGTGATGAGATGTCCATACTGGCCCCCCTGCTCCAGTGCTGCATGTAAGTGTCAAGTCACGGTGGGCACAGTGAGGCTGCTTAGATACCCAAGACATGCAGCCCCGTTACCAGACACACTGTTTAGCATAAAAAAACCCCCCACTACTACGCAACACACAGCAGTACCTACTTAACCAAATCTATATTCATTGAAAAAACGAGGCTCAATCCTGTGCTGATTTCATACGATCAGAATCAAGAAGTCAACATTGTTGCGGCTGAGACTGCTGTCCGAGGATGACTACCGGCTGAGCGACGTGATGAGGGAGTCCCTGGGCAAAGACGCCCTGCGGCCAGTACTGACGGAGCCCCACTTGCTGGCGCTCGATCGCAGACTGCGGCACGTGCTTCGTACCGTGAGGACTTGCTCCAGGAAGCTGGGCGAAGCGCAGGTGGTTGCCGTGGACTTTGTCGCGTCTTCAGGAGCTGCAGTGAGCCCTGGCAGGGTGAGGTAGCACAGGGCACCAGAGAAACATCTTCAGACCCACTGTCAGTTCATGAATAAATGTTACCTGTCCTAGACAATAATAAAACAGACATTTTACATTTTGGTTGCGCTTCAGTTTCTAATTCTGAGGCTGACTTGTAAAACAAGGATTAAAATTGTTCGTACTCTAATTTCAATGGTAAAGATAACCATTTTGCAGCTCATCCACGGTGCGAAGTCAAAATTTAATCAAAAAATGTCAGACACCTTCGTAATTGCCAAAATCATGTAGTCCTGAAAAGCAATTGCATCTGCTAAATAATACAACACTGACATCTAGTGGTACAAGGTAAACCATGCAACTTTTCCATAATTGATTGCTGCAGGCTCCAAACTTAAGCTTACTAAACAAAATCTATGGACATTGCCAAGTTGTCCCTGATGACACGTTAATACTCACATAAAAATACAAAAAGAATTCAATCTTTCCTGAAAGGAAAGATTTTTAGGTAATTGCAAATGTGTCAGTCTGAGATTTGCTTACATAATCATTTACTGTACTTAGTCATCAAAAATATATTTATATATTGTAGTCACAATGTGACTACAGCTTGGGAAACAAGTATGTAAAACTTACATTCTTTTCTCCTGACATTTTGTTGGTAACTTCATTGTCCAACTCTTCAGGGCAATTATATAACAGGGAAAATAAAATGTTCTACGCTCATCCACACTAAAAAAGACAAACTCCACAATGGGTAAATTTAAGAATTTTATTGCTTGACCTGCCATTAGGACAATCTATACCAAAAGGAAAGGCTGAAGCACACACTGAGGAAAAAAAAAAATATATATATATATCAAACCTTACACAGTCATTGAATAAACAGAAACAAAATGGTCCTCTGGTGGCCAAAAGCTCTCATGTCTGCAGGAGTTATCACCCTGCGTAGGGTAGGGACAACAGGGGTATCTTTACCCTGGTTACACAAGCTAAGGCAAACACACCTTCACACATCCGTACGTACATACACACTCTCAACTGACTGAACTTAAATCTTCTGAGCGAGTGTTTTGTGTAGAATAATAAAAATTAAAAAACGAAAAATTATTACTTACCAACCACTTGCTCACTGAAACAACCATATAAAAAGCAAGCAGAGAAAGCACACAATTGCCCTAAAATAGTACGGGAAAAAAAAATTTCTTTCAAATGTTGATGCTCCGTTAATCTGAAATTTACGTAAAACCCGTATCCAAAATGCTAATCCTCCAAACTGGTAGGTTTTTTAAAAATTTTATTATTATTATTATTTATTTATTATTATTTATTTATTATTATTATTATTTTTTTTTTTACACAAAACCGAGGTCCTGTCAACTTTTTTTTTTTTTTTTTTTTTTTACACTGATGAACACCGAGCATTAAAACTTTCTATATGGTCACTTATGACTTGTGTAAGAACAGCCCACTTAACAGTTTTTCTGCGAGGCATATTTAAAGGAAAAACGGACCTCAAGCTTGTGCATACATGCGAGGTCAAATCTACAACTCTGAATGCTCACTTGAAGTGTTCAGTGTCAACTTCATGTGCTGTGAAGAAAACAAAACTCATACTAGAACACTAACAGTCAACCAATTTAACCCTCATTTCACAAGTGAATCTTTATTTTTATGTACAAAAAGATAGGGAACAGCAGTGTAACGTAAATTTCCTATAAAGACAATTAACTATGCTTTAAAAGAATATATTAAAATGTATTTTCCCCAACCACCCTGACATTCAGTGAAAAAAGAAATCATATTGAAATTTCTTTCCCAACTTGTTTGGAAATAAAACTTTTAGGCATGTGTTGTGACGCCACTTGAGAGAAAATTTTCAGAACACTTCTGGTTTAATTTCAGAAATCAGTTAATCATTAATAAATATGTATGTATATATAAAATATAATATTCACCCATTATATGTTTACAGGAGACAACTATATACTGTTCTTTTGTTTGCTGACAATGAAACAAACATTGTTTAAGTCATGGCACTGGGCACCTAAAATAGACTTCATGGAAAAATAAGCATTTACAAAAAAGTTCAAAGTTTACACTACTAGCTCAGAGATTGTGTGCGCTCCCAAGGACGGTGCTAATCTAACTCACACTATACAGAGTATTGGGAATAACAGTAATAATAAAGCATATTCTATGATTATATACTTTACAGAACAGTGGAGTATGTTAAAACTGCTAATCATTTGGCGCATACTGAGAAATGTAATAAAACTGGTAAATACTGTATCTCTCTCTCTCTCACACACACACACACACACACACACACACACACACACACACACACACACACACACACACACACA
>JABJVR010004109.1:0-15098 GCA_025773905.1 Chitala chitala
CCAAAAACTCCACAGTGTGGAGAAAAAAAAACCTCTGGGGGCCCAAGGTTGACTGGCTGCCCAGCCCCTCCTGGGCACGCTAACATGCTAAATACCACTGCAAGCTATGTTTCAACATAAAGGCTGTCTCACAGGAAATCAAGATTGATTCCCCACAGGACTCTACCACTTTGCACGGTCATAACATGAACTACTTTAGACTGTAGTTATGTCATATATAGAATAGACAGTGACACTAAACTGTGGGCTATTTCATCTGGAGATTGTGTTTCTATTAATATGCATAAGTAAATCGTGCGTCATTTGACATTAACCTCCATAATAAGACTTCATGAGAAGCACTTTAATGCTTCAATATAATTTTCATCATTTCACAGGCATTAACAGAAATTACCTTCTGAAATACCTCATGCATGTTTGTGATAAATGAAAAAGAGAATTAATAAAAATCATGAACTTTAATAGTTATTTATTTCAGGAAATGCAATTCTCTTTTTGCACATTACAGCCAAAAAATGAAATGTGTGTGCACGTGTGTGTGTATCTGTGTACTTATGTATGTGTGCGTGTGTGCATTCATATTAGTTTGCTTGTTTGTGTGTGTGTGTGTGTGTGTGTGTGTGTTTGTATGTGTGCATGTATGTGTGTGTCTGTGTGGGTGTATGCATGTGTATGCGTGTGTGCAAGAGAATGTGTGTGTATGAAAGTGGATCAGACAGCACAACACAGTAGACCAGACCACAGAACCACACTGTTCCCCAGTATATGCCCTACATGGACGGGAGCCCCTCTCCAAGGTGCTGAACATAAGCAAATTTGAATTGATACATATTTCCAATATAGAAAATGCTGCACTGCCTGCACACACTGAAACTGCAAGGACTTTCAGGATAAACATTTTACATATTATATTTCCTAAAAGAAAAAATAACAGGGAAACATAATCCTGATACAAAAGAAAAATCACTTAACTACATACCTTTAATACAGCAAATGGCACTGAACTGTTATTCCTCAGTACCATAAGTACTGTAGCAATGAAAGCAGTTTTATGTGTTCTTGCTCATTTTAAGGAAGGAAACTGTAATTAAAGTTACTCCACATGTCGCTACAAGTGTTTTCCAAAAAATTGACATAACTAAAATAAAGCTACTCTACTAATCTCCCAAACCTCTGATGTGCATTTGTTACTTCCACGAAGCACTTGGTTTACCTCAGTTATCACATGATAAATGATATCTAAATCTCCAAACATTACCAGTGGATCGGGGTGGTCCAGTTGACCACTGGATGCAGATGAAGGAATGTTTATGTCAGTAAAGTCACATATTTCTTTAGTTAAGGTTTTGTTTTTGTCATTAATGAATATTTTACTTCTACCAAACTGAAGCAATCCTGACATACTGGTAAAAAATGTAGTTGCATCATAGACACATCTTTGCTTCTAAAGCATTCTTAATACATGACAGCCCATAATCCCTTTGCAATGTGTGTACATTAGGGCTGTATGCAGAGGCCACTTCAGCTACTGTATTGATAAATGTATTGGCATCCAGTTAACAATCCACACATCAACTTGGTAAGGGTTTTATACCAGACGCCCTAACTGGTACAACCCTCCCATTGTATCATTCACGCCCCAGTGGTGCAGGTACAAGGCAGCACTGCTACCCAACAAGCCAACGTGGCATGTCTATTTTGTGTTCTCTATACAGTCTATCGTACATGTAGGCTAATCTGTCGCAACACAAAAGCTGCTTGTAAAACCAAGGCAAAAACGATGAAAAGAGGAGTGATGAATAACGGGCTTTTAGTGTGGCTTGTGGAAATCATGCTTGGCAGATGAAAGCTGGTCTCACTTTTCACACAGGTGAGAAATTAAGGAGTTGGTGTGCTGGAATGGGCTGAAATACCTGGAAAACACTAAACAGAAAACAGAAAGTGGTCTTAGGCGGCACAGATTTCTATAGCAAATCACACTTCTTTCTTTATTAAATAATATAGTGTTACATATTACGCAATCAAACCTGTGAAGAACAGCAAGAAGCCCCTTTCATTTTTATAAGCATAACTGTTTTTCAATTAAGCAATATCAATCTCGAGGTCGCGCTTTTGCACTGAATGTAGTAAGGCCCTCTGCACATGATTAATTGGTAAGCACTGCTGGTTTAAACAATAAACAAGGTTGTGTACACTTCACTTATACTGTATATACCCCTCTGACTTTAATCATAGACTCGTGTGTAAGTTATTTACAGCAATCTTAATGTCGTCATTTTACAAGGTTAAACCCACGTAACTGGACGCACGTAACTTTCAGTCAACAGAGCAGCGTCGCTCTATAACAACAACTGCTGTTACACAAACATCAATTTCTGTTTGATAATTTAGTTCCAATAGGATAACAAACGAGTAATTTACTTCCCCAAAATGTAGAAGAACTAAAGTAGGACTTGGCAGGGACGGACTGGGACTCGAAACAACATTGGAGGTTTCAGGTCTCTGTCATATATATAAACATGATCTCGAGTGTTGTTTGTTAAACTATATGTACATCAAACATATTCCAGTATGTCGTGATCGTACCACAAAATGTTTATACTCCACACGTGTAACCGGTGCAATCAACTTGCATTCACGTTCATAATACGTCTTTTGGGCACGTGCTTTTGAGCGCACTAAACGCATCCTGCCGTGTTCCCCAGTACACACCGCCAGCGTCATTTCGCAGCTGTTTAAGTAACAATATTTTTATAATTTCATTTGCATTTACGCTTGTCCACATAATTGCCCACCACTTGCACTCTTTCCCCGATAAAGACGTACTGACACCAGGCCCTTTGGTTTTCCTAGACAAATCCCGACAATTTTAATGAAATCGCTACGCTTGTCAGCAACTGGTAGTCGGTTTTTCTGTCTTCGCTTGAGAAGTTTGTCTTCTTGCTTCCTCTGCTGAATGCAGCATTTAAAATAGATCTGAATGCTTAATGCTTCACAGAGTGGCAAAGGCAACACGACTCATACTTTCTGAAGTATGAATGTCCCATTCTACAGGATAAAGTCCTGATATCCTTTGATTTTAATTTAAACGACACGCGCGCGGGGCAGGAATTCAGAGTTGTAGGTTAGTAATTCATTTAATGGAAGATAAAACCTCGACACCGGATTAAACCGGATTTGGCACATACGATTATTTCTCAGATCGTTACTTAATTTAGTAATACGATATTTCTGAGTTGTTCATTTTTCAGGCGGTGTCTCGAAGTCTTTCAGTGGAGGATGTCTTAAAATGACTATTCTTCAAATACAACCCTTTAAAATGCCTCTCCCGGCTATCTTTTAGATTATAAAAACTGTTTGACTTTATACGACCATAATAATAATAATAATAATAATATAATACCCAATTTTACACTCCTGTAATATAAAAATAAATGCTTTGATTGGCAGTCAGGTCCTAACAAAACTCTGAACACCCAGCGCTAGCTCACTGTAATCTGTATGTGAAATGTAAGTCGCTTTGGATAAAAGCGTCTGCCAAATGAATAAAATGTAAATGTAAAATTTAGAACTTTAGACTGTCCAATTCACATGGTGGGCTCCACGTGGCTGACGTATCCGCCTGCATGGTTGTGCTTGTGTTGTGGCCACGCCCCCTCGCTTTCCTGTCGCTGTCACCCTGTTTGTCCTTGTTAGCGTTTGCACCTAGTGGTTGCTCCCTGTATGGCACTATTTAGAGTTTGTGTTGACTTAGTCGTTGGATGTTGAAGTCCATTCACTTCATTCTGTACTGTTTCTTTTCTGGCTATGTTAAGCACTGTTCATGTTGGTTTACCCAGGTTATCTTTTTTTGCCCTGGTTTTCTTTTTATTGCTTTTGTAGTTTTTGTGTTGTTTTCACTCAGTGTTTTTGGTCCACAGGAAAAACATGCAAACTCCACACACACACTGAGGCAGGAATCAAACAGATGCGGGCCCAGAGATGCGAGTGCTAACCACCACACCACTGTGCTGCCCCTGTGCCAAATATGACGATTAAAATATGTTAATAATTACATTAACTGATTCAATAACAGCACAGAACTCTTAAAAACACCTCCTGTAACCAATGCCAACGGGTGTTGAGGCTTCTGATACCCATAAATTTTGACAGCGAAAGGCGTAGGGAGATGAAGCTACATAATGATGTAATCTTCTAAAGAACATGTTTATGAATAATTTACAAATAAAAATATCATACTAAAAATTCCACAAAATAGTTTAAACAGGTATGTTGTAGAAACTTACTGAAACAAAAATGATAAGGGCCCATATTCTAACTATCTTACAAACCAGCTTGTATTCACCACACTGTTGTTAAGCCCATATAAACCCACTCCCCAGTATTCACCACACTGTTATTAAGACCATATAAACCCACTCCCCAGTATTCACCACACTGTTATTAAGACCATATAAACCCACTCCCCAGTATTCACTGCAGTGTTTGTAACTAGGTTCCAGTTGGTGCCTGCCACGGGAACAGTCTGCACTAAAAAGGTTTTTGAGCTTTATCAAAACCTCTGAGTGTTTGTGTGTATGTGTTTATTTATTTATTTATTATTATTATTTTTTTTTTATTAAAGTCAGCACAATATGTTTGTTTAATGGAAACATCTCTGTGTATGAAAGACACCCTGCTGGAAATACGTGAAGTTGAATATAGCCCACATACTTAGGCTGGCTGCTAAATGGTGTTCCAGTGTTTGAAAAAACACCTCTGGAACCGGCCAGAAGAAAATGGGTCACTATGGAAACAAAGGTACATTAAGACATGAAAGATGCACAGGTGAACAGCAAAGCTCACAGTATTGGCAATGAACGAATGCAGGTAAAACTGTAAATTACCAAACTAAGAATACAAACATGAAATGGCGAGGTAAAGAAAAGTATAAAAGCCATCAGACTTTACTCTATACAAATCTGGCTTGTAGATAGAAGTTTAATACACTCAGCATTTTTAAAAAGTTCAAATTAATATTCACAATTTCAAAATAATACATGAGCCTTTAGAAATTGTTACATTAATCCATGTTATGTTTAGTCAAAATCCAGAGATTTTCCACTGTACAGGGAAAGTAATTCAGTTTAAAAAAACACTAACGCAGAAGTATCATTACACAACTATTTTAGTCATTTGAAAAGGACTTGGGTTTTCACACAGATGTTTCACAATAATTTACCACTAAAATTACTTGAGCCTTAGAACGTACAGGCCTAATACAAAATAGATATGTAATGTCTGTCAATTAGCCTGCTGTAGTTGTTTATGTTTTCAGAGTACAATCAAGCAGAGAGCTGGTAATCTCTGACTAATGAAACATAAATGGTAATGGATCTGACAAAGCGCTATGATGACCGCTACCCCCGAAGCACAGTATGCAGGTTTAGAGTCTGTTTTTGTTTTGCTGACGGGGGCACAGCGGTGACCTTGAGTTACCTGATGGCTCTTGAAATATTGATCAAAAATAAAGACGGTGAACGCTGCAAGAGGATAACATGTCATCGACAGGAAACCAAACACATGCATCCGTTGACCTGTCCCATGGCAATTACGATTTTGGGATGTCGTCATTTTTAGTTAGCGATCTTTTGGCACTGGCATAGCTAAATAACTGCTAATGTTTTTTTTATATCTGATAATACCTTCGAGGAAATGTTTTTAGCTGTAGCTAAGTACTAAGAGCCACAATTCTATGAACAAAAAAAATTTTAAATTAAAGTAATGGCATATAATGGAAAAATAAGATATTAGCTTTTAAATTTATTAAATCAAATTAAATTTATTTTTATATAGTGCTTTTTACAACACAAAAAAAAAAACAAAACACTTTACAGAAGAAATTGCAGATCTTACAGAATAACAGCAAGTGAATGATTAGAGTTAAAGATATGAATAAATATGAATAAACACAGACAACAACAGAGGAAGGGAAGTAAAAATTCCACAGCGTGGAGTAAAAAAACCTCTGGGGGCCCACCAACATTACAGGATAAACAGGGACTTATTGAGGCTATGAATAATAGCACTATAAATGTAAATAGCACTATACAGTTCTGCTTTGCTCCAGGTGTTGAAGTAACTCTCAGCAGGCTTGTGGTGTCCCTTGGGCAAAGGGGGTACACTAAGTGTCAGCAGCTCTAACAAGGTAATCTGCTCAGATGGTGCCCAGGTGGGTACCAGGTACACATATGGATGAAGAAAGATTACAGAGAGGCATTAATAAAAAATATGAACACTAGTAGTCACACAGCAAAATATCACAGTTATCTTGGCATGTACAGCATGCGCCAGCAGCAGTAATTACCGTGAGCTATGGAGACTGTTGTGGGAAGGCTAAATCAAAAAGTAGGTCTTCAGTCAGGATTTAAAGACTGAGACCGATTTGGCATCCAGTACGTATCCAGGCAGTCTATGACATAGACTAGGGGCCCTGTAACTAAAAGGTCTAGTGCCAATATTTTTATGTATGCATGGAACAGAAAGAAGTCTTGCATTCTGGGATTAATCAACTCCATTAAATATACTGGTGCCTTACCTTTCAGCACCTTATATGTTAACAAGAGAACTTTGAAATCAGTTCTGTACTTAACAGGAAGCCAGTAGGGTGAGAATAGTATTGGACTGGAAATGGTCATACTTTCTGCTTCCAGTGATAATTCTAGCCATTTTTGCAATTTGGATGCACTGTAAAGTGTTTACGGTGTGGTTTGTAGTTCCAGACAGTAAAGCATTTCAGTAATCTAATTGGTATATAGTTCAAAAGGATGTACAATTTTCTTAGTATCTTCTGCAGTCAATATTTCTCAGCTGCAGGAAGCATACCTGTGAAATTGCATTAACATAAGAGTCAAAGGAGAGTTTTGAGTCTAGAATGACACCTAAATTACACACTGAGTAACTAACAGAGAAAAGACATCAGTAGCACTGAGGGCTGAACTGAAACAGCTCATAGCAAGGTCATTACTGCCAAACAACAAAATCTTTTTTATCTGTGTTTAGTGGTAAGCAGTTTGTGCTCATTGACCTTTCAATGTCTTTGATACATTTATCTAAGGTGTTAGCTGATGCATTATCATTATGTTTACTGCAATGTACAACTGAGTATCGTCAGAGTAGGTATGGTAGTTGATGTTATACTTACATATTATCTAAAGGTAGCACATAAAGGGGGGAGAGTATTGGGCCCAGAACAGATCCCTGTGGTACTCCATACGTAAGTGGTGACATGGGTGAAGGTGTGCTGTCATTCGACATTTATTGAGATAACAATGAAACTACCTAAGAACAGTTCCACGAAGGCCCACAACAGTTTGAAACCAGTTTATCAGAATAAAATGACAGACAGTATCAAATGCAGCACTAAGATGTAATAGAATAAGAGTTGTCATGTTCCCTGAAATCATAACATCATTTACAGCTCTATCATTTATACCTATTAATAAATCACACCTAGAGAGGACCACAGTACTCCTGGTGTAATGACAAAAATAAAAATTAATTTGTGACAGATCAGCTTCCATTGTCTCAAGAATATCCCATATGTTTTGGGTAGGTATTTAAGTTTGTGGTTGAAAACTTTAAACACACATGATTATGCCTGCCTATTCCTGTCAACATTTAATTAACAACATACTGTAAACACAATGCAGGAATGAATGCATTCATACTCTCTTTCGGTAGCTTATTTAAAAGACAAGATTTAATAACAAGAGTTAATGCAATTTGCAGTGAAAACATATAAATACAGACTATACTTAAACTTTGCTGTGGTATTCTTTAAAGTGTCCCAGTTATCAAACTGGTAAAATTGAGGGCCGTTTAGCATTTCCATTTGTTCCGAACCACCTACCATTGGAACGTGAAATTGTATCCAAAAATGCACGGGGAAAATAGCGCGCGCTTTAATTAAACCCACAACCTTGGATATGTGAAAGTACACCGGTAAAGTCACTCCGAGTAAAGTTTGCGCGATAAAAAGGAAAAATGAGAAGCTGCATTACTCTCCTGATTGTAGCTCGCTTGTTGTTAGCTCAGTTAACATGTAAGTGGTCCATTGTATCCTGGATGGGAAGAATGTGACTGAAAGATGCCTTGTAACGATCAAACTATTTCCTCATTGCGCAAAAACAAATTACATAATTGTCACAAACGGAAAACTGCACTGATTTTAGGAAAGCAGCTCTGGGAAACTTCGTGCACATCTTGCCAAAACCACCACTCTGACTGAGTCCGGACCTGAAACAGACAGACAATTAAGATGACCATAAATACTCATTAAGTTACAAAGAGCAACAAACGTATACACCCGGTACTGTGAAAGTATTCAATGGGGAGTGTTTTTATAAGGCAATGCTTAATTCGGAGGGTCTAAAATGTAATTTGGTTGGCTTAAACCTGGGGAAATTGTTGTCTGACGTGTAGTGGGGGCGGCTCAGGGGTTGTATGATCTGGCACATCGGAGGGTAACAGAGGACTAGAGACTTGAAGGCGAGAAGAGACGAACCTCAGAAGATGCGTCTACAAGAAATCAATGCTTATCCGTGAGACTAAAGAAATATACATCCATCATCACAGATTTTTAAGGACTGTTTTCGTTGTGTGCATAAAATGTAGAGGAACAAGAAAAGTAAAATAATTAAGAAAAAAATAAGAAGACTGATTTTGAATGCAAAGACAAATTTAATACGTATTTATACGTTTATTATTTAGTAGCTAAGAGAAAGCCTGAAGTTTGGTAAGAAAGAATGATGCACATGTGAAGAAAGCCTTTATCAGATCCGTGCTGAGTACGTCAGTGTAAACAAAGGGATGCAGAGTAGTCCTTCATCTCAAGTGATGGACAGCTGGACTTTAAGTAATGAAAGTGATGGACAGATACATAATAACCGAACAGACGTCGGAGAATCCATCCAAAAACTTGTCTTTGGGATTGGTACGGATAACCTTATCACGCTTGTAGTATTTGCTATAATTTTCATCCTTGGGGTACTGGGAAATTCCTTGGTCATTACGGTAGTATCTCGAAGCAAGCATGGTAAACCTCGTAGTACAACGAACATCTTCATCCTTAACCTCAGCATTGCTGATTTATCTTACCTTGTGTCCTGCGTACCCTTCCAATCAACAGTTTACATGCTCCCGACGTGGGTCCTGGGAGCTGTTATTTGCAAATTCATTCACTATTTCTTCACAGTTTCCATGCTGGTCAGTATTTTCACCTTATCAGCGATGTCTGTAGACAGATACATCGCCATCGTGCACTCCAGAAAGTCATGCGTGATACGCGTGGCGAGGCACGCGTGGACCGGGGTGATGACAATCTGGATCGTGTCCTTGGCCATGGCAGCTCCAGTCGCGTATCACCAGAGCATCGTCAAGAGGGGAGAAAACAGCACATTTTGCTGGGAAGTGTGGCCCCACCACAACTGGAAAAAACTCTACGTTGTGTGCACGTTTGTGTTTGGTTATGTGTTACCCCTGCTTTTGATCTCCTTTTGTTATGCGAAGGTGAGTACGGGAAACACTCGTGCACATGCGAATAAACATGCCCGTAATGTGCAGTAAGTGTGTACGTGTCACATGTGTTAGATGTTAGGTTTTTTTTTTTTTCTTTTTTGGAAAATGAATGATGAAAGTTAATGAATCGTGTTGTATTTACAGGTTTTAAATCACTTACACAAAAAGATGAAGGGCATATCAAAAAAATCCGAAGCTTCTAAAAGAAAGGTATGTAACCTGTAAATAAAGCGAACCGTGTTAACGAGTCTTAGAGCTGTGACGCCTTCGTTTATGTCTGTTGTGCTAGTACGTTTTTACTTTGGTGATTTTCTTTTTATATATGTTTTGCAAACTTATGAGCATATCATTCATGCTGTGGAATAGAAAAAAACCTTCTGCGGGTGGGACCATTACTTACTGGTCAAGTAATTTTCACTCCCCTTGATTACACACATTTCAGAACACTGCAGCACACTTTTAATCTCAGTAATTAAATTAATTTTTAACAGTTAATATTGCGTTGCAAACTTGGAAAAACTGAGGCATGCAAAATTTGCGAGTAAATTAAGAGCCTGAATTTATAATATACAGACAGAATCTCTCTCTCTCTCTCTCTCTCTCTCTCTCTCTCTCTCTCTCTCTCTCTCTCTCTCTCACACACACACACACACACACAAAATCTCTCTCTCTCTCCTGACATGACAGCATTCTGACATTAACTTCTGTCCTGCAGTGTAAATGTATTTTTGCACCACAGTCAAAATTCCTACCCCCACTGACACTAGGAGCTGGGAGGGAGAGGGTTAGAGGAATTTATGTAAAATTACATCCTTGGGAAAAAAAAAGTGTATATATGCTGCAGAATTGTACAGTACTGTTATATACACTCCCTTATGTATAAAACCTGGGTGAATATGTAGTCATACAATTTTACATTCAAATACATCTTACACCAATAGTGTGTGTGCCCTGTGGTGGGTTGGTGCCCCGCCCTGGGTGTCCCCTGCCCTGCGGTGGGTTGGCGCCCCGCCCTGGGTGTCCCCTGCCCTGCGGTTGATGATAGTATGTGTATGTGTCTGCATTTATGCAACCACAGAACCCTGACTATGTGTGGACAAAACCATGCATTAACTACTTTTAACTATACTTGCCTATTAACATTTTTTCAAAAGCCATGCATTTTCACACATCATTCACCTTATTAAGCAGGTCATCTTATGCTGTTATAGGTGCACCTGCAGGTAAAATTAAAAACCAGAGTACCATGCTAAAAACACAATCAAACAAAGGTGAAAAAAGTACTTGATTTCATGAACATTTTAATAGTGTTCTTTCATGAACATTTTAATAGTGTTCCTTTTTCCTTAAGTTAATATGTAAAAGGTTTTTTTTAACAACATAATAAGAAAGACTATGAAAGCCACACATGCACAGACCTATTTTATAGTTTTGTTTTAGGTTTCTCCCTTCTCTCCCCTGTCCCAAAGTCTGTAGCACCATTGATTTGACATGTTGATTCATGTTGATGGTCTTATCACATATTTCT
Organism: Chitala chitala; assembly: GCA_025773905.1. NCBI lineage: Eukaryota > Metazoa > Chordata > Actinopteri > Osteoglossiformes > Notopteridae > Chitala > Chitala chitala. The sequence goes on from JABJVR010004109.1 coordinate 11,087, forward strand.
TGAATAGAGGTTTTGTACTTAAACTTTCTTTTCTTTCCTCGCACTTTCTCCAAGACGGCACAGACGGTGCTGGTTGTGGTCGTGGTTTTCTGCCTGTCCTGGCTGCCTCACCACATCGTCCACCTGTGGGTGGAGTTCGGCTCCTTCCCGCTGAACCAAGCCTCCTTCCTGCTCCGCGTGGTGGCGCACTGCCTGGCTTACAGCAACTCCTCGGTGAATCCGCTAATTTACGCCTTCCTGTCGGAGAATTTCCGAAAGGCTTACGCGCAGGTGTTTGCGTGCCAGTTCAGCAATGGCTCCCAGCTGGATAAGAAGGGAACACGAGGAAAACTGAGCGCGCCCCCGGCCACTCGCTGCACTGGCGTCTGACAGCATGCAGGCGTGTTCGAGTTACACCGTCAAACAAGCACGATCTTAATACAGTCACAGTTATACCATTTCTGTAAATAATTTAAGGACCTGAAATAAGCAGTATTTTTAGGAATAAATTATAAAAGTATTGAAGTAATTCTTTAACAAATTAATGTGAATGATTAGTTGTAAGTAAATAAAGTGAAGACTAAATAGTACATTGTGCTTTGGAAAAAAAATGGAATTAAAAAGTTTTTTTCTGTTGAAGTAAAGATCAGTTGTACAACTTCAAATAAAAAGTATGGCCCATTTTATACTTGGACAGTCCCTTAACTGTGATGCCACATTAAATGTTTTTGTAATACCTACTGTCACAATATTATTAATGAAAAATTCGTTTTATCCTAAGTGGCGGCACGGTGGTGTGGTGGTTAGCACTGTTTCTATGCACCTCCAGGCCTGGGGTTCAATTCCTGCCGTGTGTGTGTGTGTGTGTGGAGTTTGCATGTTCTCCCTGTGCTTGGTGGGTTTTCTCTGGGTGCTCTGGTTTCCTCCCACAGTCCAAAGACATGTGGGTTAGGTTGATTGGTGTGTCCAAATTGCCTGTTGTGTGTGTCATGGGCTCCAGGCTTCCCCGTGACCCTCGCCAGGAGTAAGTGGTTAAGATGATGGATGTTTTACACTGAAATGTATTTGTCAGCATAGTATACGAGTGTTTTTATCCCTTGCAGATCGTGGAAGAAGCTGAATTATTTGATTACTGGTCAATTTAATTTTCTTTTTGAAGCAAACTGTTGCGCTTTATTTTTCATTGGTGCTTATTTGTGCCTCAGGCACTGAAGTTCATGAATAATATTTTGCTTAATCCAGTAAATTAATTTCATATGTAAAAATAACAATCAACTGAATTTATAACAACATTATCAAACCAAATTATATGCTTTCCATTATCATAACACAGTTTTCATGGATATAAGTAAGGCAGCTGAAGAAGGCAGTGTGAATGCACCTATTCAAGCATCATTAGTCTGTTTAGGTATGGATAGTTAGTGTATTTCATGTCATCTGTAATTACAACTATGCCCTGTTTGTGGTACTGTGAGAAACCTGATCTGTATCACCCTGTCCCTGATGCTCAGACAGAGCCATTCTACAATGCTATTTATGGTATGTTTAAAGAAAAAAGATAAAGAATAAACTTAAAGAAATGGTGGGAATCGACATCAAATAGGTGGGCAAATGTTAATTGTTTCTGAGTTAATAATGAGTTAAAGAGCTTAAAGCAATATGCCATTGTCAGCATTTTGAACTACATATAATGTTAATACAAAGATTTCTTCGGGCTTGGATTTATTTGTGTATTAAATAAATGACCAGTGTCAGAATCCCTGTGGAACACGATACTTACTTATGGAAAAAAATGCTCCCTAATGTACTGGAAATAACACACTTATCAATTATTGATTCTGAAAAACACTTAATAATGTTCAAAGGCAGCGTGTCATGAAGCAATGGAGTTTATTAGTATCTTTGCACAAAGAGGCGATCAGCACCAAGCAATATGGTTCGACGTCCCAACGCTAACCCCCCCCCCATATACATTCTTCTTTGGGGCTTTCTTCTTCTCCTGACCAAATCACATCAGTTCCCATTTTCTGTCTCTAAGTAGGGAGGAGTGCAGTCTTGGTCGGTTTGAACCAGCTTTGTGGTCTTTCCAAATCATAAATCATCAATTCTTGTACTGGTCTTAAACAACAGTCCTACAATGCATTGTGTTACTTTCTAAACTATGCTCACTCTATGGCATTCTACTGTTAGTATCATTACACAACATCATTTGCTTATAAATCAATATCATTTGATTAAAAAAAATTTTCACACCTAATAGAGCTAAATAAAGTTAAATAGCCTAGAAAGTAATTATTTAAAATGTACACCACCAATGAAATTCACTTAGATGGATAACCTGAAAGAACATAGACTTAATAAGCCTTTGAATGCCAAAAATCCAAATGTTTGTAAACCTTCAATAAACTGTTTTTCTTCTTTTCATATTTGACAAATTGCAAGTCAAACAACATCCATTTGCACTATTAATGTAAAAACAAACTGGTTCTGCAGCCCTATTATGTAGTTTACGGGTGAATAACAGGGATGAAATGTACCTATTTTTATAGGCATTTTAAAAATACATTGGTGTGTTAATAATGCTTCTGTCAGGAATTATGGTGCATGCAGTTCCCTCATGCTGGTTAAAGTTTTGACAATTATTACAAACTGAACTGGCCTGATAACTTCTGGCAGCATTCCTTGGATAAGTGATACTGAAAATCCACATATAGGTTGTTCGTCACTGTATGAAGAGTTAATTAATATGTTTCCAGAACATAAATGAGAAGAGTATGAGTATGTCTTTTGTGGAACTCTACTCTCAACACCATAAATTGTTACTTTATTTATTTATGAATGTTTAATTATTTTATTTCCATTTGATGTAGAATTTACAGTTTAACCAAAGGCAGAGGGAGCCTTTGTATTCATCACTAGACGGATGTAATGTGCTCATTTTGTGCAGGAATTTAAATGCTCAATCTGTGTAATACTGGGGATAAACAGGGCACCATAGTGTACCGATGTGCCATATTTTGTTTTCACTGCTTTCTTGAACAAATTACATTTTATCCACTAAACCTGAGCCTTCATCTGCATCACACTCTAACAGTCATCAGAATTAATGTGATGCAGACATGTGACTTCATGTTGCTCTGAGACATCTCTGAAATATATTTTCTCAAAATGGTGGCATAAGAAACACACTAACAAGAGAGCCAGTTTGCAAGGCTCTTACCCTACCCAGGGACTATTGATTCCTATTAGGTTACCATGGAAAGGTACTCCACAATAGATGGTAAGATGCGCTGTCTTTGTTACTGAGAGATCAGGCGAGGATGACGTGCAAAAATGGTCAAGACTTGCTAGACATAATGGTGAAAAGACACAAAATCCTTTAAAAGTGCATGTATGTGTCTGTATAGCAGAATAAATGACAGCAATGGGGAATTGTGGGAACTCAGAGTGGGCGTTTCAATAGCTGCATATGTGATTCGGTTTGTTTTTGATAGTCCTGTTCTAATGTAATTCTTTGCACTGTCAACTGTGACAAGTTCGCCTTGCTGTGGAATTGAAAACTGTTACTATCTTTCAGCTATGTCGGCAGAGTTTATCCTGAGAGAAAACATTTATGCATCATCATCTTACCCCAGTTTGGGAAGAAATCCTCTTGGATTGCATCCTGGCCAATCAGAATTATCCTCTCTGATGTACTGGGAGCAAAGAAACCACTATATTCAGATCCAGCATGGCTGCTTCCTGTTACAACTGCAAAACAGTGGTTTGCTGGACCAATTTACAGAAATTAACAAGGTTCCATTGGCCACTAGTTAAATAAAGAAGGACAAATGAGGAAAATCTCTTAGAGCATTTAGATTATCACAAACGTAGAGGGGACCACTGGTGTATACTGTTTTCAGTACTTCACAGACAATAAAGAAAATAAATTGAAAATCAGAACTTGAACTTGAACTTTGAACTTTATTGATCCCACAGTGGGGAAATTCTCTTGTTACAGCAGCTTATAGGGAAGTGGGATTAAGGTGCAAGA
>JABJVR010004110.1:0-15098 GCA_025773905.1 Chitala chitala
AACAGTTCCAGGTTGTTGTTGAGGAGTCTGACAGCAGAGGGGAAGAAACTGTTCTTGTGGTGTGAGGTTCTGGTCCGAATGGACCTTAGCCTTCTGCCGGAGGGGAGTGGGTCAAAACATCCGTGTCCAGGGTGGGAAGGGTCAGCTATGATAGTGCTTCTTTACTGCTCTGTAAAGTATATGTTAATGAGAAGGACAAACACTGGCTTTTATAGCTGCTGGAGATGTCCCTAAAGTACCAAACAGAACTGTCGGGCATCAGAGAAGCCAGCGCTGAACTCCAGGACAAGCTGAGTACATCCAGACAGGAGGTGGTTCAGCTGGAAAGCAGTCTGCAGCGGGTGTGTGAGGAGAGAGAGAAGCTGAGAGAAGAATTAAGGTACGCGTTTCCTTGACGTGGACATAGCTGCAGAAATAGGCCTGGCTAGATATTAAACACTGAATCCTTCATGTTTGTAAGGAAAACAGGCAAGCCTATTATTGAGGAGAAATTGAAGACATCAGTTGGGTTAAAGGTAATGGTGTAAGGGGAGCATAAAGAAGGTAAAGAGAGGGGGCTCTCAAACTTCTCCAGTGGGAACACTGGCCTTGTTCTCTTTGTGCATGACACAACATGTTAAAACTGAACATGCACACACAGCAAACTGGGGAAAGCCTTCGACAGCCAGTCAGCCTCGCTGCAGAGTCTGAGGAGCTACATTGGGCAGCTTGTTCCTGAGAACAGCCAACAGGAAGAGCTCACCGTTACCATTCAGGTATAGGTGCGCAGGGACAGGATGTACATTCTAGTACATTCTGCAGTGTTTTTTTTTTTTTTTTTCACTTGCTGGTATGTTTCTGTAGAAACTGGAGAGAGAGAAGGAGGCTCTCCAAGAAACCGTGGAGCTGCAGTCCATAAGACTGAAGTCCCTGAACGATATACTGGTGATGCAGGAGAAGGAGATGGAAGAGAAGGTAAGAGTGAGGCATCAAAAGCCAGTGCTGCTGCTGTGCTGCTGGTCATGTGATCTAGCTCAACAGGTGGCCAGGACTACATTAGACTTTCCATTTTCTCCCTGTCAGACGCCGATGGATCCTCTAGCAAAAGGCAGCCCTAAGAGCCACAAGGTGCTGCTTTGCTGGAGACAGAAGGTGTTCGCTTTGCTGGTGCAGCTTCGCACCAGGGACATTGAGACACGAAACAAGAGGCACGAACTCGTCTCCAGAGTGAGTGACAAGCGCAGCTCTGGGCTGGTTTTCCATTTGCTCAACTGAGCTTTAGCTGCTGACGTTCAGCAAGAGGCGGTTTGTATTACCGTGAGTGTAGAAAGCTCCATCGGAGCGTAGGGTTGCATTGGAATGAATGGAGTGCGCTAGCGCCGTGCTTTAGGTTCGCGTCGATCTGTGTTCTGCGAATGAACGTCTCACTGCCTGCCTTTTTGAGATTTCAAGCCTGGAGGAAGAGGTGAAACGGCACGCTTACCAGGCGAGTGTTCTTCAGCACAGCATGCTGGACAGGAGCGCTGAACTTAACCTGGAAAGAGTTGGCAGGCAGGTGAGGTCATGAGGAAGGCAGCATCGTATAAAAAGTACTTGTGTGGTGATTATTTCATTTACCTAAGATGGTCCTGTTGATGCCAGTTTTGAAACTTCGGGTACCTCTCGTGTTTTCACACTCGCACATCGTGCAAATTAATATGAATCCCAGATCTGTTTAACAGGGCATTCCTCGAACTGTTTTCATGTGTGTTTGTATAGTAATGGTCTTTCAGCCCTTTTGGCAGCCTGATGGCCTGGTGATGGTGTCCTCTGGTCTGCGTTTCAGACTGCAGAACAGGAGCTGACTCAGATTCGTGAAGAAAATATCAAGCTGAAAGAATCGTTCTGTGAGACAAGATCGGGCTTAAAGAAAATAACAGAGGATATTAAAAGGTTAAGCCTGGTCTGGCTTTTTTTACATCTGGTAATCCCTCAGGAGAAACTGAACATTTACTTGCATCAGATAAATGCTTTTCACTCTTCGGTTATAGGTCATATATGTGCGCACACATACAAGTGATCATGTGTTTTCTGAAATTTTTTTAAGTAATAATTAAAATGGCCCCTAATTGAAAACCTAAAGTTTTCTATTGTGTTCTTGGTGATGGTGAAGCAGCTGCTGTAACAAGTTCTGGGTTGTCTCTCTCTGCACAGGTTCAGTCGTGTGTTCGAAGCCAAAGTGTCGGATGTTCAGGCCGCTCAGTCTCGTCTCCTCACTCTGGGCCAGAGGCTCACGTTTGCCCTGAGCCGAGTTGGCACCGTCCAGGGTGTGTTACAAGCAGACTCTGCTTCTTTTTGGGAAATGTGTGTGTCTGTCTCTGTATGTCAGTTAAATTTTCTTTACATCCAAACAGGACTAATCATGAGGAAAGACGCACTGCGGAAGTTACAACAAGCTGCTAAAATGACAGATCCTGACCCTGCGAGGTAACTAACAGCTGCCTGCCATTCTCTTTCTCACCAATGGACCTGCCCGTGGTTTACCGGGGCCGCTTCCTTCCGCAGCGTCTCCTTCCGCGATGTGGAGGCGGAGCTGGTCCGTATGTGTGAAGAGAGGGATCGGCTCACAGAGGAGCTGAAGCGCACACCCGCCCTCATCGAGGGAGCGCTCTCTGAGGCACGCCAACAGTGTACGTCCCCGCTTCATCGTGTCGGGGGCTATCGGGCGCACCGCCCATGTCTGCAGCCGCATGCTGGCGTCTGCGCAGCCACAGGGTTTTACTGCTCTGTCATGGCAAAGATCTCTCAAGCTGGGGGCAGCAGCAGAGGAGACAAGGCAGAATTATGCAGCACATGTCAGTGCTCAACACTGCGGTTTGGTGCCGATAAACAAAGACTGACCTGAGCAAGGGCTAGGGATGGCCTTTCTGTTACGTGTAATGAACTGACTTAATGTGAACTTATTTGTCAAAAGCACTTAAATGGAAATTTATTTTTTTATCAACTATAAGTCAGGTTTTGCTTCTGTTTTGTTTATTAAAATTGCTGTCCTGAGAATAAGCAGCCTGTAAACACCCTCAAGTGCTGGCCTCTTAGTTAACATGGACTGCAGTGCTGGCTGTGTTGAATCATCGGTGCCCCCCCCACCAACCTTTCTCCACGCCCCAGTCAAGTCCGAGCTGCAGGAGCTGAAGCAGGCCCTGCAGCGGAGCCGTGAAGACGCACAGGAGGCGAGGCAGAGCATGCAGGAGACCAGACGCCAGCAGGAGGCGCACGCCCAGAGTGAGGAACAGCTCCGAGCTCAGCTCGCCAGCTTGCAGGAGCACAGTGCCAGAGGTGGGCCAGGGGGAGGTACCGTCCTCACCCACGGGTCAGGTGAACTAACTTGTGGGTGAAGGTACATTTGTAAGATGCAGTTTAGTGACTGGCAGAAGGTTGTTGTAAGTGAGCTTTAGCTCAGGTCGTTGTCAGTGTGCCCAAGCAGCTGGTGTTGACTTCAGTGAATCTGTCCTGTCATGGCAGAACTGAAAGAGAGACTGTCAGAAATGGAAGGTGACTGCACACAGAGGCTCAGGGAGATGGAGGTGCAGCTGAATGCAGCCCGGCGGGAGCACACCAAGGCGGGTGAGGAGCCGCGCTGCCAGCGGGTTTGGGCAAAGGGGATGGGAGGGCATCGTATTGTCAGTAGAGGGTCTGATGCTGAACAGCAGCCCACATCTGTCATAAATGCTCTTTTATTTGATAAATTTGTGCTTAGTCACAAGCATTTTTGTTCCTGTAAGGAAGTGAAGAACAGACATGCTGGCGCTCATTTATGACTTTAATAGCATATTATTTCAGTCTGTTACTTGTTGTCCCATGTATTAATATCATTGGGTAGTTCTAACTTCTGGCAAAGTAGATCTGTGGGCTCACTGTAGCCTCAGACCTGTAGGGGTGCGTGTTCTGGTCCCAGGTCTGCATGTGTGGATTTTGTATGTCGTCCCCCAAAACACACATCTTGATGAGGCATGTGCCTGGTATGTTTCCATATATTGCCTTTATCCTCTCAAACTGTAAGTCTGCATCGACTTACTGTCCTGTTCACAGTGTATGCTTCATCTCGCCTGAGTAAACGGTCCTCTGTAAATAAGCCAAAATTATGGTCAGTGCATAGTGAAATCAGTGTGAAGGTTAAATGGATGGCTCTCTGCGCTGCCCTGCAGTGGTGACCCTGAGACAGTCTGAGAGGCAGGCGGAGAGGGAGAAGGAGCGGGAGAGGGAGATACGGCTGATACAGGATCAGCAGACGCAGAAGCAGCTGCACGATTTACAGAAACGCCTGCAGGAAGCCGACAGAGACCGAAACATGCTAATGGCAAGTCTTTCTGTTGCCTTTGTCTGTACTTCACTGAGGGCGCATTGCTGTGCTTGAATGTTACGCTGTGGATTTCCACACAAACAGGCAACGATACGTGAAAACGGACTTATCCAACAGTACAAGGCAGCCAGGACCACGGCCCTGAAAATGTCCACGGTCCTGACAGAGCAACAGGCAGGGAGCTCATCAGGAAAGACCCAGGCTTCCCGGCCTAATACGGACCCTGCGATGAAAGGTGAGCATCCCGTGTTTTTTTGCCAGTGTGTGGTAGCTTTTCTCTGTAAAGATGCCTCGTCATCATCTCTGTTGTGCTTTGCCTTCTCACTCAGAGTCCCTGCACTCCGTCTTGGGCGACCTGCAGGCTTTAAGTGCTGCCGTCATCAACGGCTCAGATGGCTCGGAGGAGGAAGAGGGCGGTGTAGAAACAGCTGATAAACATTCTGAGACCGCACGTCACAGGAGGCTTCACAACTAACACACCTGCCACCACTTGAAACGATTTTATATTAAATCCACTAAGTGAATTTTTCATACGCGTGGAAAGCTGACATTTTTGCGGTTCAAAGGTGGCGAGTGTAACAGGAACGCTGTCTTTCACTCACCAGCTGCTTGCTTAATTTGAAATACTTGCTGAGGTCAAACCTCCTGTGTGGCTTTGCTTCTGTGAGCAGCCGAGTTCTGCCACTGCACTTTCAAAGTATTACAGAAGGCACCGTATTTACAGCGATTCAGCCGTCACATCATGTATCCCCAGGCCTCCGCAGTTGTTTGTGTGTGTGGTGTGTGTGTGGATGTGAGTGTGTGCGTGCATAAAAACTCAGTCTTTTTAAACAACTTTAGCCTTTCAAAGGAGGGGGAATCTGACGTGAGGAAAACTGCAGTAAAGGGGTGCAGTGATTCAGCGCATAGGATGTGGCATGAATTTAACTGTGTAACCAAAGTCGTCCTGTGCATGGGACCACTTACCGGAAGATGCTAAGAAATTAACAGTTCCTAACACAACACTCAAATGTCAATACATGGCTCTTACAGTGGGTTACTGGCATGTGTAGTTAATTGTTTTGCTATGTAGTCACAAGTGAACATGGTTGAGGTATTTATATAGGCACAGAACGGAAAATGGGTAGTGAGCACTTACAGGAGAAAGAGTGAAGTGTTGTTCAGGAGGAACACCAGCGGCGACTGTGTGGTGATAACTGACACACCAGGGGTGTGTACATGTTGAGAAAATCTGTTCCACAACAGAGTGCGGTGTTCTGGCATCACACGGGCTCTTAGGCTCGGGTTAAGGAAGCACACACTGTTGCCACCACCATCATCATCATCAAAAAGTAGGCTTGGTACAGCCAGTTTTAAGGCATGTTTCTGTGTATAGCACATTTCACACCATAGGCAAAGTGCTTTACTTCAAATTCAATTTATTTTGATAGCTCATTTCACAAGGTCTCTCAAAGTGCTAAATGTATTTAATTTTGATTTAAAGGTGTCAAACTGATGGGGCATCAGTAACACCAGGTAGATAATTCCATCCATGGGTGGTACCCTGCTGAGGAGCAGCACACAATTACAGTATATGCAGGCTCTCTGGGACCCACACAAACACACTATGGGCAACTGGCAGGCACCAGTCAACCTAACCCACATGTGTTTGGACAGTGGGAGGAAACCAGAAAACCTGCCAAGCACAGGAACAACATGCAAACTCCACGCACACAGACCCAGGGCAAGAATCGAGCCTCGGGCCCGGAGATGCGAGGCGACAGAGCTACCTGCCATGCCACCGTGTTGCTATCCAATATATTAGTTATACATAAAACATTGCTGATTATGCTAAGTCAATGAGTAGCTCTTCTTAAGCTTATTTTCATGTGTTTTAATTTCTTAGCTTTTTCAGCGCTATTTGTAATTTTCCCTATCGGTACATATTATTGTAAGATCTAAACGCAAATTTAACTTGAACCCACTCTTCGGGTAAACGTTAACGCAAACACCGCACTGTCACTGCATTTTGTGGATGCAATTTTAACAATTGTCCACTAGATGTCGGAAAATACCCATGAAGAAGTAAAAGCATTTGTCCAGTGTTGCTTACCAAGTCCAGTCAACATAATTTACATTTGAATTTAACGATTAAAAACAAATGTTTAATTAAAATTACAAGGTTACTAATACATTGCAGCACTCTGTTGGTGCACTATGGTACCCGTATGATCCACAATATTTTGTAATAATACCTTGTTTATTAAACAGCACTACATAAGATTCCTCCCAATTTATGGAAAGGCATGAGTGTAATTCTTTTGCTGGAACCAAGGTAACTTGTATATATTTAGAAGTGTAGTTGACCCAGATCTCTGCGTTCAGATGCTCTTCCCCCAACAGGCATCTGAACACAGCTGAGTTTGTGCAGTCTGAGTGAGCTGCTCCATATTAATGCACAGACACAAGATGGAGTGTAAACTGACATGTAATGACAAACAGTAATTACAAAAAGGCTGAAAACTGGTCAGTTCACAGTGAAAAAAAAAAACAAATTTACTCCCACCTCCCTAAATGCTTTGAAACGGCACAGGTGGCTGTACAAAGAAATAATCCACTTTTCAAAAACAAATCATTCTTGCACTCTTCTAAATGTGTAATTATGTAAGCACTGAAGAGAACTGTTTAGTTATTACTAAAGGTTTGTTTCAGCCTTTCCGGATAGTCCAGGCCATTATTTATAAGAACCGACAAACAGCTAAAAAAAAAAACACCACTTACCTGGAATGTGTGCAGACATTAATCAGTGAGTAATCATGCTACAGACCTCAGACACTCTTCTTTGCAGCCTGAACTCTGAGCATGGGATGATGGGCTGTGCACTTGTGAAGATGGTGTGGAACGTGGGTGCAGAAAGGCGGGTTAAAGCGAGAAACACAACCACTTTCACCAGCATCGTAATCCTTTGCAGGCACTATTGACGGTGAAGGCATGGCCGGCCCAGTTGGCGTTGTTCAAGTCAAAGTCTGACACAAATGGCATCACTCACTGGAGGGACAGAGAGACAGCATGGAGAACCAGGCGCCTCTGGCCAAACAACACTCTGAGGTACATGGGGAGAGGGATCAAAGGGTTGTAGTGGACAGAAAGTGATTTCATAATACCTCTCATGTTCACCAGGTCGCCGCAATGCAGAAAAATGGCATGTGTTTGTCTTCCACGTGGTGCTGCCAAGGACAAACTCCGCCATCCCATTCTTTATTGTCTTCCCATAGTTGAATCTTTCTGTAGAAGCACTGTTAGCATTCCTGACATTGTTGATGGTCAAGCCAAATCTCAGTATCAGCAGCATGACTAGATGAGTACACACATGGGCTTAGATCAGAAGCAACGCTGCAATTCCGATGAGAACCGCTACTCCAACTGATAGTTCAAGACGCCTTTCAGAGAGAAGAAATCAAACAGGAATTAGCAAAGGAGAGGTCATAAATAACAGCTGCAACAAAAAAACCCAACAGTCTGTATTAATGCTGCCCTTTCTTTCTTCAACTCCCATTACAACAAGAGTCCATACCTCTGAAATACAAGATGTCTTTAAAAAATGCCAGGGAAGGACTTGTTGCACTCTACAACTGGCAATAGATGCTCAGACCTGCAATGTTTCTGTTTTGACTACTTTCATACTGTTTCACCCATGCCTAATTTTTATTTTTATAAATATCATTGTTGCTCTGAAGAATTTATATTATATAAGCCCCAACATTTATAAAAGTGCTTATTAGCAATTTAGACACACTTATCAAAACTTAAAAGGTGATTCTTTATCAAATATACTGTACACAAAATTGAACACATCTCAGACAAAAACCTTATCCTACATTTCTATAATTATCAGCACAAACATAAATGACCACATCATATGAATGCTGCATACACTTTGTTTTATATAATTTTTGTCTTGCGGAATACTGACATAAAACTGTTCAGATTATGCATTTTAATTTCTAAATACTTCGTTTTTGCACCTTGAAACTTTTGTTTAAAAAGTGATGACAACTATTCTTTATTTTTAAGTGTGATGCTGAAATTGTCAGGGTGTCTTCTGAAGACGTGCTGAAGGATATAATCTGATTAATTTGTTTCTGAAATACACATAATTAACAGCTACTTTGTACAACACTACCACGGCGTAAATCTCTCTAATGACCCACCAAGTTTGGTTTGTTTACTTCACACGCTCAACATGTGAACTCTGAGTCATCGCAGCAACGCAAAACAGAAATGTTAAATCTATCATACATTGCAGTTTACCGCATACCAGTACACACGCTATAAAAATCACATTTAGAAGTAACATAACGTCCAAATTCAATGTGTACGTGATGTTTCATGCGGATTGTACAGTTCATGGAAAAGTATACTGGCATACTTTCCCCATAGCGCTGTAACTGGCTGTTTTAACACCGGACACACAACATATATACATGAAGCCCTGTAAGAGCAGACAAGTGGCTGCACCATTTGTTTTTTCCTCATTATGATTGAGTTTGTCTCCCCCTTCTGGAGAGATTATAGCAAAACCGATATGCGGTACGCAGAACCAACAGTTAATTGAAAACTCGTAAAAAAAAGAGCGTGGGGTAGAAGTAAATAATGCTGTCAAAACTGTCAAACAAAAGGTCATTTGTACACACGTCGTTACTTGTTTTGTATCTGACAGTCTCGAGCATTTAATGTCACATGTTACATACTCTGAAAATTACGATTACCTTTTAATGAAATTGATTGCATTACACGGTATCTTTTATCACATTTCTGTTATTAAAGAAAAACAACCTGATCTTGAAATCTATTGAAAACTGGGCGTTGACAGCGAGAGCGCAGTCCGAGGAGCCATGAGAGGACAGACACAACTGCATCGAGACTGGAAGACGGCGAGCAGCGGCGTGTAAACCGCGGGCCATCTGTGTGCAAACAGACGAATCTAATTTTAATTTACATATTAGCGTTTAAGAACTTTAACTAAATGGCAGTAATCCAATTAATTCAAAAGGTCGTTAAACTGGGTAGATCCAGACTGCTGCTGTAGGACAACCCCCGAGAATGGCAAGCAGTGGGAGCTACTGCACACTTTTACAGAGACCTTCAACACCGGACCGCCCAGTTCCAGATGTGCCGTTTGTCGTCGAACGAGGGTTTTAGCTGCCACTCGCATTAGTTATTTACACAACTTGAGTGAATACACTGCAGCGTTGTTACAGTGATATTTATGCTCTGAAACACTTTTATACCTGCTTATTTTAAAAGTTATTAATGCAAAAATTAAAATATGAAATACCATGATAACATGCAGAAGGCCGGAGTACAGCCAGTATTAACAATTTTTTTTTTCCTGACTGACTGTCAAAAAGTGTTTATTTCAGAAACAAAAATGTCAGGCATAAATCAGCACACATTGACCTCTTGTGGTAATATTTGGTGTTATACAACCCCTGGCAAAAACTGTGGAATCATCACACTTGCAGAATGTTCATCCAGCTTTTGTACTTTGTAGCAAATAACAAATCATGGATATGACACAAAACAAATTTTGTTAAACAGCTGAACATTGTGGCTTTGTGGAGCAGACCTCATACAAATCAAATGGAATTCTTGCATATAGGAATATATTTTTTCATGTCAAAGACAAAAAATTACAGAATCACTCAATGTTGAGGAAAAAATTATGGAATCATCAACACAAACAGCAAAGAAAATTAACAATTAGTACTTTATTGCACCTCCTCTGGCCTTTATGATAGCCTGAATTTTTTGAGGCATAGACTTGACAAAAGGAAAAAACGTTCTGCATCAGTCTAGTTCCAACTTTTTCGAATTGCGGTTGACAGCTCACTTTTGCAGGATGGAGTCTTGTCATGGACCATTTTTTTCAATTTCCACTACAAATTCTCAATTGACTGTTTGCTGGCCATGTCATAGAGTAGATATGCCTTTGCTGAAGAAAAGCTTTGACACTCCTGGCTCTGGCAAGTTACACTATCATTCTGAAAAATTACTTCCTCTACACCAGTGTCTCAATGGATGGAATGAGAAATGCATCTACAATTTTAGTGCACACATTGACTCTTGCACTAATGATCGCTACCTCCCTTGGCCCTTTACCTGACATTCAACCCCATATCATCAATGACGGGGGGTATTTGCCTTGTTTTCTTCAGGCAGTCATCTTTATATGTTTAATTGGAAGAGCAACAGACAAAAGTTCCTGCATCATCTCCTTGGCCAATGCAGATTCATGATTAAGCTCTGAACATCACTTTTATCCAATCATCCACACTCTTGCTTCTCTGTTGCCTATTGTAACCGTTTTCTTCTGTTTAGGTGTTAATGTTGGTTTTCGTTTGGCATTTCTTTATGCAAACCCATTTCCGTCAGCTGATTTCTTAAGTCCTATCACAAACATGGACTCCTGTTTCTGCCCATTTGTTTTTCCTGTTTGGTTGTGCATTTTCTATTTTCAAGACACATTGCTTTTAGTTTTCCATGATGATGCTTTGATGTCTTCCATGGTATACCTGTATATTTCCCTTGTATAATCTTCCCATTTTGTTTTTACTTGCTCCAGATGTTTGACACTGAACAACCAACATCTTTTGCCATACTCTGCATTACATTTCTCTCCTGAAGGAGTTTTATAATCCTTTCCCTTGTTTCCATTGATAGTTCTCTTACTGGGGGCATGTTTCCTTTCAATCAGCCAAGTCCAACAGCTTGTTAAGGTGTGCAGGCACTCCCTGTTAACCACAGACTGTTTTACATAATTACTTGTGCAGGTATTTTGTAATAGAAATGCTAATTTGAAAGTGATTTCATAATGTTTTCTCAACATTAAGTGATTCCATTTTTTTCCTTTGCTTCATAAAAAAATATATTCCAGTATGTAAATAAATTGCATTGAATGTTTAGAATGGAGCTGCCAGACAGGAGAAGAGGAAAGCCAAAGAGGAAGTTCATGGATCTAATGAAGGAAGACATGAGAGAGGTTGGGGTGACAGAGGAAGCTGCAAAGAACAGGTTGGTATGGAAAAGGTCTGCTGTGGCGCCCCCTAGAGGGAGCAGCCAAAAGAAGAAGATGTAAACAACTTGCATTTGATTTGTCTGAGGTCTGTTTCTCAAAGCCACAATGTTCAGCTGTTTAACAAATTTAGTTTTGTGTCATATCTGTGATTTGTTTATTTGCTACAAAAGGTGGATGAACATCCTCCAGGTATGATGATTTCATAATTTTTGCCAGGGGCTGCCGTATGTTCTAATCCCTGTCGAATTTACCAGCAAACAAAATTAAGTAGCAATTTAAATGTATAGAATTGCTAAACTATACTCCATATGTTACCTCCCAATATTTTCAGCTTTAATTTCTGTGAAAACATTAATAGAAATGACAGAGGGGATATACAAACAGTATTTTTATAATATTTACCAAAACACATGTCCATTAAAACGCGGATGAATCCCAAACATTGACTGCTTCAGTTTTACCCACTGATGTTTATAGAAAGGTCTTCTACTGTTAGCACTCACAACACTACTTCACCTTAAGAATCATGCATTTAATATCAGTACACACACACACACACACACACTATTTATGTATTAAAACCTATACTGTTGCAGGAACACATTTCCCCTTCTTACTATATGTAGTGGCGATTCTCTTTTTGAGCATTAATCCTTAATAAAACAGCAGCATCATTTCATAACTCAAATAAAAAAATTTCTTTATAAGGAAGTCCACAGGACAATCAGGATGTGGGCTGTCAGTAAAGCAACTTCAGGAAACCTTTTCTTTGGACTTGACATGTGCATAGAGCCACATTCATAGTACTATATCATACCAAAATACTACTGCTTAACCTCCATGCAGGAGACACACTCCATTTCACACTGTTGTGTTGGTGATCCACCCCATAAACACAAGAATCACCCATAAATAAACATGAATTTATGACAATTCCAAATTCCTGGCTCAGCCTTGGAGAGGTGAACTAATGACGATCAATGCATTTTTCATTAAAAAAGAGGATAAGTTAGGAAGACATACTTAACTGTTGGTTGAGTGATTTTCTAATTATTCTTGGCTCCTGTTAAGCAAAGCAGCTGACTTTGTTGTTCTGCCCTCTTCCAGTAAAAGTGAATCCCTGGCCTGTATAAGTACATCAGCAAAAGAGTCATAAGTAAAACAGTAAAATGCTCCACCAGCCTACCTAGGCCACTACTTCTATGGCTATGAACTTCAACATTATGTGAGGCTTTGCCATCCATTACCATCACAGTGTGGTTCCTGATCTCAACTGAAAGCTCATACCTACTGTTATCCTGACTCTGATCCACGCCTTTCAGGAGGCTGCAGGAGTTATCGAGCCTCTGCCAGACAGTAAGCTAAGCCCTCGGCATCTAAAGCTTACAGCTCCTTTGTCTGTGTGACCTTGGGCACTTCTCGCACTGTTACACCGTGGAAGACGAGCGTGTCCAGCCTAATTCATGAAGCTGCGGAGTTATCGCGTAGCAAGCAGCGCCGCGCACCTATTCATCTCGGCACTGTCGCACAACCACTCCGCGTCTAACCCTTCATTTCACCCCCGGAATTACGCTTCACAAAGCAATTCTTTGGTGGCATTACAGTTTGCAAAGCAAGGACAAAAAAAGGCACACTAACGTCTTAACATCCCGCTCCATGGCGCTTTGTGTTAAAAAAAAAAGGGAAATCACTATAGCGTGAAGATCGAGCCAAAGTCAAAGAGTCGTGATGGCAGGCCCAATTCACCTCTGATTATGAACCATCATCTTTGATTTGAAATGGCCGCGCAAAGCATTACAGCCGCACTGCAGCGCAAGGGAGATGTTTGCCCTGTAATACGAGCGGAGATAAAACATAATTGGGATACAGTCGCCTTGGCCATGCCTCAACGCTCATATCATCTTGTAAAGCAAAGACCAGCCATCGATTCACCCATACCTGTGCAATATAATGTGCTGCTTTTTGATGGAAGAAGAAAACAGAAAAGCCAGTAATTTTCATAGCAACCGGGGTAGCATTTCTGTTAAGTCAGCATCCGGTGCTTATGAATGTTCATGCACACGTGGTCTCTCTGAATATAATTTTACTCTGGAAAATATCCTAATCACAAGTCAGAAAAAAATATTAGCAATTTTTATTCTAATAAGAAGGAAAAATCCACAAATCGTACCAGTTGTATAATTCAACATAACTTGGCATTGTGGGTTGTCTTAATTTTAAACCATTGTTAAAGCTACTTAAATTCATAGTATGTTAGAGCAGATATTGTATTGACTGACTGGGGACTGCAAAATCATTTTTCATAAGTTGTACAATTTCGGTTATGGGGTAATAACTGTTCGTTGCCTTTACCTCATGCCGGGATGTTACCGTAATGAGCAGGGTTCACAATCAGCTTTTAGCTCCTCTTCGTAGACAGTTCCAATTCCAGCCAGCAGGTGGTGGTGTTTCCGTGTGCGCTTACTGTAATGTTCGAAACTGCCATTGTCTCATACATATTTTAGAAATCTTCATGTTCTAGTATGGACTTCAGGTAACGCTAAAAGAGCTTTGATGCTCCTTCCACATATAGCTCGTCTTTATACTAAATGTTAGGCCTAATTTTAGCTATTTATTCCACCGAATGCCCAAATCCTGAAAGCCACAGTAGACAACATAGTAATTATTTCTATAATTTTTACATATTACATACATCTAAAGCTTTATTAAATACACATTCTGAACTTATTTTTTATTTTGCTGTAATTTTTAAAATATAAAACTACTTAGGAAGCTCACTTGCAAAAAAAAAAAAAAAAACGTTATTTACTTTGTAGTAATGAACAAACATCAGCTATTTCCAACAACTAGTAAGGAGAAAAAGAGAAAACAAAGGTGTATTAATACAATAAGCAACATGGACAATTTCAGCCAACACAATGTTTTAGTAGGAGGTTTAGGGTTTATATACAGAGTTTTGTTTGTGTTTCAGTCAGACGTTAGTCAGAGTTGGTCTGGTATTTCCAACCGTTTTCTCTCCTATACTTTACATACTTAACACAGAGGCAAGAAGTAATTATAAATACATAAAAAATACATTATGGAAAGTCATTACAAATAAGTAGATACACAAAGTTAAAGACAGGTGTCTTTAAATGAAATGTGACCTATTTAAAGGTTGTCTATAACATGTTGGTTCCTTTTTGAGTCCATAAGGGAAAAGATTTTTGTGTCAGGAAGAAACCATCTCACCTGGTAAAGTTTACAAACTGCGAGTTCATTCTTCGGTCAGTGCTACACCTGTAACATTTGCATCACAAAACAGGCTACGAGGGATGCGCTGTTGTGCACTGAAAAGGCTTTGGTTTTCAGCTGTAATGTGACAATGACACAGTAACATTATTGTTTGTGTTCGCTGGTTTGACATATAAAAACCTCATGTTTATACCCTTCATAAAATCCTACAGTAACATTGGAGGATGGATTATTGCTGCAACGATAATGTAATCAAAAATGCCCATTGGCTAAAAACTTCATAACGGTTCATCTGAAGAGCAGACTTTTCATATTTTATTTGAAGATCATAAAACAGAATACACATTACTTTTCATATCTTCAGTAATCTGTATTCAGTAGTAGAGTACTTTCTGTACAGGACTCCCCCACCCCCCCCCCCCCCCACACACACACACACACACACACACACACACACACACACACAATCTTTGGCAATCTGGCTACCTG
>JABJVR010004111.1:0-15096 GCA_025773905.1 Chitala chitala
AATCTATGCCACGAAGAATTAAGGCAGTTCTGAAGGCAAAAGGGGGTCCAACCCGGTATTAGCAAGGTGTACCTAATCAAGTGGCCAGTGAGTGTACACTAATACCATACACTAGTGCACAGTAATACCATACACTTAAACACTCGTGCTTTATTTTCTTTTGTACATGTTAAGTTGTGGTAATTATATAGTCACTATCTAAACAGTGGTCAAAAGGTACCTAAGATGAAACCTTAAGAGTATAAACGCACTGTAAACCGTGTGCTTTCATTGTCTGTAAAGATTCTAAGTCAGTCATCCAGGTGATGGTTATCTCAAGTGCTGTTCAGTGAAAACTGGACTTGCTTGGAAATCTTGAAGATGTTTCACCTCTCATCCAAAAGGTTTCCTTAGTTCTAATTAACTGGGTAAGAGCAGTTTTACATCAATAGCCTCCGTTGCATCTTTCAAACCTTCAGTCTTTTCTGTCCAGATGAGGGTATGTGAACATTGCTATCTTCAGAGGAAGTGTAGATAGACAGCTGAATCCTGTCTTGAGGAGCTGGCACTCCTATGCTGAGCCATGTGTTTGTGAAGTTGTTGTTTTGCCTCCCTGGTGTATATGTCTACATTCTTTCATTATGTAAATTTGTGTGTGCTTTTATTCAGCAAATATAAGCAGAACCAAGTCACCTGGAATAAGTTCTTATTTAAGATGAGGGCCAGCAGGAATTTTTTACTTTTCTTTCCATCTACTGCCAAAACCACATCACCTCAAATTCTTTTTGTGCATGGACCAATAAACATTTAGGATATGGTCTCCAGATGGCAGCAAACCTCTTTCATTACATGGTCTCACACCCACCGTTACAGTCAACAAATATCAGTTTCGGAGTTCGAGGTATTTCTTAGAATGTAAGTGTTTTGTCAAAATGAAATTCAATGTACAGTAAGATGAATATTGCAAATATAACAAATACGTCCCATATGACTTACTGTGTATTTGAAAGTACAGTAATTTAATTAACACTGTTTTTACTGCTGTAATATGTTTGGGTCATACAGAGTGGTCAAAAACTATGAGGATGCAAATATGCAGAGACTTTAATTATTAACTCTTTGGCAAAGTGTGACAGGGAGTGTAGAGCTGATAACGGAGCATCCAGGGTCGTGAGCACACACCAAGGGCCAAAGTGGTGTCACACGCGTGCTTCTTTAATGGCAAGTGGATGATCACTGTGAAAGGTAACACATGCAAAGGAAGAACATGCTAACTTCACACATACAGAGCAGAGGTGAAAACTAAAAAAAACCATGACCCTATCACTGTGTTTTCCCACATGATTTTAATATGTAAACCTATGACTCCGAGGCATGTTTTCAGTGCTTTTAAATTCATTAACATTAAATGTCACTCATTTTCATCAGTATGTATTATAAATTTATCTTAACTGTAGAGTCAGAGAAATTACAAAATTCAGTTAAATGGTTCATTGTTATTTTCTGAGTATCTACAACCCCTATTCCAGAAAAAGTTAGGATGTTTTGTAAAATGTAAATAACAAAATACAATTATTTAAAAATCCTTCATGACATATTCATTCATAGTCTTAAACGCTTAGTCCTGGTGAGGGTCGCGTGGAAGCCTGGAGCCCATAGGGTGCAGGGCAGGGGACACCCAGGGTGGGGTGCCAACCCACCACAGGGCCCACACACACTAGGGGCAATTTGGACACACCAGTCAACCTAACCTGCATGTCTTTGGACAGAAACCAGAGCACCTGGAGAAAACCCACCAAGCACACAGAGAACATGCACAACAACTCCACGCACACAGACCCAAGGCAGGAATTGAACCCCAGGCCTGGAGGTTCAATTGCTAACCACCACGCCGCTGTGCTGCCACCTTCTTGACATATATTCAATAGAATACAGCACAGAGACAACTTATTTAAAGTTGAAACTGGTCAACTGTATTGCGTTTTATGAATAAATGCCTGTTTTACACCTACTCATGACTATCATCTCTTACCATCTAACCTGTTTACCTGTGAAATTTTTTTTTATTTTATTTTTTTTACTTTTTCACGGTTTTTTTTGCACCTGTCCCAGCGTTTTTGAAACATGTTGCAGCCATCAAATTCATAATATTTATTTACAAAACACAATACAGTTGATCAAATTGAGGTTATTTACATTGACTTTGAAACAATGTCTAAGCACACAGACAGATGGCCTGTGCAGCATTTGTATGTGCACTGTTTCACACTTCTAAGTTTGAAAAGGGTGTACTGCTCATCGTAAGTGATCAAAAGAAGTGTAGAAGTCACAGTAGTCTCAAAGACTGCACGTCCTCCAGTCAGCTATGAAGTAAGTCATCCATACTGGCACCTCCCACAACATCAGTAAAAAACTGTCTGAACATCCAGTGAAAAGTGAGCGCTTAGAGCTGTTAGTGTCGTCGCAGATAGTAATCAGACACTTTGCAGCACTAAAGGGAAGCCCCGTCTTATTTGTCACCCTGCCACTCTCCGCAGGGCCAATACCTTCATCAGCCAGCGATCGCAGCCTAGTCATTTTGTAAGAGAGATCTGGGTTCCCAATACCCTCAGCTCAGCCTGGGATGACAGAGAGAAGTGTAAGGTCTGGGGATTCCCCACTGTGAAGACTGAAGGGGGGGGCTCTATAACAGTGGTTAGTATGTTGCCTTTCATTTCCACGAACTCCGGCGCTAAACTGCATAAACATTTCTTTCCACTGAAGCTCTTCTTTCCTTGTTGTGCTTGGTGCTCTCTTCTGTTTACTCTCTTGTGTGGTTCTAATATTACTCAGTACCAAAAAAATACCCCAATTAAGAATGGCACTCTCCCTTCTGCTAATTATTTTCAGTGAGCAGCAATGCAATCTGTGACATACCTTAAGGTGAAAGATTTTTAAAATCAAACATGCAAAGCGAGTTTCAGCACTGCAAAGTTAAACGATGCTTTTCTCCAGATTTGTAGATACTTTTCTCAAGTTCAGATTCTCCTGTGTTTAAAATCTCATTCCATTAAGTATTATTAAAGCATTTGTTTTGCTCAAAGGCAAAACAAATTTTATTTGGTAAATTATATTTACTAAAGTATATCTCTCAACCTTCCATCCAGAAATTATGTTTTGGTTTTCATGTGTGAGTGAAGTTATTACCATCTCACGCACTACCTTCTGATAAGAAATTTTTCCAAAGGCATGTACTTGTTTAGTGATGTTCTGTGGGCATGCTTTTGATCTATTGACTTGTTTCTGAGCTTGTTAATCTTGTAAAGCATTTCACTCTCTGGAAAAACAATATTAACTTTAGAACACTGAGTGAAAGTAGGAAGGAAGGACTATTAAAAGCTTCGTAATCTCAACATAATTCAGTTCTTACTCAGACATGAGGCTTGATTTCACTACTCTCTTTTTTCAATGGTATTTTTCACTTGGTAGGGCACAAAAAATTGAGTTCCCACAAGACCAACACTATTCTTGCTCTAAACTAATCTTTATATCCATTATTCCAAATAGGTTGTGTTTTTTCAAGAGTTCCCACACTTGATCACAAACTGGGGATAAACAGTGCTAACTCTTCACCAGCCACATTCTCTGTGGTCTGAGACGTATTCGTCCTCTTCTAAAATGACTCATCAAACACAAAATAGATCGAACTATGGCTTCAAGTATACAATTACTGTAAAAACTTGAACATAACCTTACTTTCAGAACATTATCAGGGTGACAAGAAGACAGTGCCATAAAGGGCAAGAGCAAAGACGGCTGGGAAGCATAGAGCACCAGTACAAGAAAAGTGTGCTACCATTTTGTTTAGTCAACTTGAAATTTGGTCTTTACCAGTTCAGGTTATGCTGTCTAGATGTTTCCCAAGTCTGGACTTTTTAAAAAGAAACTAATAAGTTAAAACAGGTTAGGCTGCTTGTAAAGGCATTAAAAGTTAATTATATGTTTTGGTTAGAATTTCATAGTTGATGACATGCAAACAAAAGTTTTCGAAACGAAAAAGCTCTGATGTTGCTGTAGTGATGTTACAGTGACTGACAGT
Organism: Chitala chitala; assembly: GCA_025773905.1. Lineage (NCBI taxonomy): Eukaryota > Metazoa > Chordata > Actinopteri > Osteoglossiformes > Notopteridae > Chitala > Chitala chitala. Next base: position 4,058 of record JABJVR010004111.1, read on the forward strand.
GCACAGTACCATATCTAGCAGGGGTTCAAAAGATTCATTCCATTCTTGTTCTGTCAATGCTAAACACATGCCTTTGCTAAACAGTTATTCATTAGACATCCCAGCTGTCCAATAAAGTGACTCTGCTAGCCTTGGTTCTAATAACAAATGTTTGGAAATAAAGCGAGATATAAATACTGTATATGTAACAGTGTTTCTGTTTGCATTTTTTATTATAGTAATAGTGAGTACAGCTTTGTTTTAGTTTTCAATAAGACAAGTATTTTCTTTTATCAAAACCTCTTTAAATGATATTTGGGAGGGGGAGGGAAAACACTCTCCCTTCCTGAATTCACATTTTTAGAGTTGGGATGTCTGGTTTTGTCAAAGTAATTCTGTAAAAATAGCAAAGTTATAATATGTTCCAGTAACAACATATTATTGAAGTCCAGAGTTAGCAAGCATACAGTAGCTCTTCCCCCATCTGTGTATTACTTGCTGTTTCCTACTTGCCTAGGCATGTTGCTGCATGCATATCTTTGACTTGTGTAAATGTGGGTGTCTGTGCATACACGTGTGTTAGCTTTGCACAAGTAAACTTTAGGTGTAACAAATTGAAATCTAATTTAGTTACTATCTAAAGTGTTTGGACTTAAGGATTGTGATTTTCATATTTGCAAAACAATGTGTAAAAAATGCACACAATCTCCTCTGGCTAAACAGCCTGTCTCAGAGAATTGAAAAATGTAATTACCATTTAATGTTTTACAATGAATTCAAATGGGTTAGGGCTCTATTAAGAGATAAGCACTTAAGGTCAAATAAAATTATTTAACAACTCATGAAATATACTCTACAAAATAAACATATGCAAGTACAAGTGCTCCAGGAAGACACTAGCAACTGTCCATGTGAAAATCTCTTATTGATGCCTGTTTGATGGTTTGGCTGATTGTCAGGTTACAAATTTTGATTAAACCAGTCCCTGTATTTGATTCTGGTGACTGAAAAGAAAAAACTAAAGCTGTGTTTGTAATATTTAGACAGACAGAGAGGCAGTACCCACTGAGCAGATTGGAAGACTTTATTTGCATCAGAACAGAAAGTACAAATTCTCAGGCAGGAGTCTGATCTGAAGAAACAGGCAGGTTGTTGAGAATCCGTGTAAGGCGAGCCAAGGTGGGGCAGAGGCTTGGTAAGACAAGAGGGAAGGCGGGCAGGCAGACGGGCACAGGATCTGGAAAGTCCATGAAGATTCTGAGTCATCCAGGTGGAGCTGTCTGGAAGTTGAATCATGTCAACTAAACTTCTTCTTATTTAACTCCATGAAGATGGACTGCGAAGAATTAAGCATTGTGAAGTCAGGTAAGAAATATGAAAATACTCCTTAATAACAGTCACCATTGTTATTGTTACTACTATTAAAACAACGAACATGGAGTCATTTTAATTTTAGATCAGATGAATCACATAAATGTAAAGTGTAACACCCTTAATGCACACGTTCAGTGTTGTGGGTTCAAACCTACCTCTTGATACTGTTTGTAAAATCTGTGTATGGATTTTGCAATGTTTGTCCCGTAGTTGTGTGGGTTTTTTCCAGGTTCATTGGCCGTCTCCCAAAGACGTGGATTGGGTGGTAAAATAGTTTGAAAATTATTAAGTTTTACTTTGGATAGTCATTGATTCTAGGATTTTTTTTATTTAAGGACTCTATAGATATTTTCTAGTGTGCACAACGCAATAGGCAACAGCTTCAATAAAATAAAGACCCAAGTCCCTAGCTCACAGATACCGTAGTATGCTGGCTGCAACAGGTAAGACTGTTGTAGCAGACTCAGTGGTATGCAGAGGCATTGCTCCATCTCTCATACAGTCTTCCACAGGACAAATGATTGGAGAATAAATGAATGAAAAGTATTATCATTTTTGACACTGTGGGTAATTTACTTGTATTGAAGTCATTTTATGTACATAACTATTAAAACGTACGTGCACCATACTACGACCTGAAGGTTGGTAAGGCATCGTCATTTTACTTAGGGTCTGGGGACCTAAATCTAAATTTTGTGTAATTAAATGTTTATACATTTATGAATGAATGAAAAGGAAATTTTATATACTTGTAGAGTTTGGCATGTAATTTGAGATTGCAAGAAAGGACATTGTTTCTGTTCTTTCTCTTCAATTATGACAGGTAATCTGTGGATCTTCTGACATCCTCTGAGATTTTTCTGTTTTGCTGAACTTTTGCATCCCAAGATAGACACCTGCAAACATGACTCAAACAGGCCTTCCATTACCTGATTCACCAGAGGGAACCTATATTCACAATCGGTGTTATACAACAGGTGCACAGCAAGATCCATACTGGTTTGGATGTACTGTATGTACTAACGGTGTATTTGCATGTAGCAAAACTAAAAACATCCTTTTCACAAATGTGTTTATAATCCAGAGTTTTTTACGTGAGGAACAAGAACATGTTTTGTTGTGAAACCTTTATAATTAGAAAAGTGTCATTGTACAGATAAATATTTTGATCATTGTAAAAATCAATTTCCAAACATATCTTTGAGATGTTAACAGCATTATCATCCCACATTAACCAGAAAGACAGTAATTTATCAATATACATTAAAATCATGAATTACAATAAATCTCTTAAGGCAGTTAAATGTGTTTTTCCTGTTTTATGACTGTTAAACGATTGAAAAGAAAAGCTAAAAAAAACCTCACAATACAGCAAGAAAGTTAAACAGGCATGGCTAATATAATGTACTGAGTCATTTCTCACCTTGAGCCCATCCACAGATAAAACGCAGTGTAACAGCCCCTAAAACAGTACAATCACAATGTGGGAGTGTGGGGCCTTTTCTGACCTTCATAAAAAAAAAAAAACACTGTGTAAGTCTTTTCAGACACCTATGACTCAGCTTCCTGGATTCGTTCAGTGCTGTACAACCATATATGTAATTTTTAAAATGGCTCAGATTTCATTTCCAGTGTTGTGAACGTTAGTTCCATTTCCAGTATTACAAACGTCAGTTGCAAAGTCTTACTGTTTTGTGGATACATTGAAAGCGATAGTCTGGTATTCCTAAAATGATTATTTTCATGCATTTGAAGACTTCTGGGCCTTTTCAAGGTCTACCTGAAAAGAAAACATTTCAAGATAGTTTGCATAATGCATGTTCAGTGGTGGCCAGTTTGACAGTGTGGAAATGCAAGCCTGTCAATACAATATTCCAAAGAATAAAGGGGTAAAGGACTTAATGACTGGTCAAATCCCCCATTTTTCCAGTTTTTATTGATATTTACACAGTTTAATGTCTGAATGTATTCTGAAAATAAAGCATAGAACAAATAAACAATAGGACATCAAAAAGAAATCATGGAATAATTTTCTGTAACAAAATGTAATCTAAATTTTTGACTAATCAAAGTAGCCACCTTTTGTAGATATAACAGCCAAACACACTGGTGACATTCTTTCTTCAATGAAAATCAAATATTGTTCAGGAAGTTCTTTCCAACTGCTGCAGAAATTCCCACAAATGTGTTGTACTTGTAGGTTGCTTTGCTTTCACCCTTCTGTCCAGGTCAACCCAAACCAGTTTGATGGGGTTTAAGTCTGGAAATTGTACTGGCTATTCCATAATTTGAAGCCTACTGTCTTGTTGTTTTGTTCTAAGGTAGTTATGACACATCCTGGAGGTATGTTTTGGGTCATTGTCTTGTTGTAGGATGAACCCGTGACCAAATAGTCGTACACCAGAGGGTATTGCATGGCACTGCAAAATGCTGTGGTAGTAGCTTTGGTTTAGGGTGCTACCAACTCTGGGTCCAACAAAAGAGCCCTACACCAATCCACTTCCTTCTCCATGTTTGACAATTGATGTCACACAACATGGAGCCATCCTTTTGCCTACTCGACGGTGTACAAAAACCCTGTGTGATGAATCAAAGATCTCAAATTTTGATTAATTGGTCCATAAGACCTTCTTCCAGTCTTCAGTAGTCTACTGGCGGTGCTTCATTGCCCAGGCAAGCCCCTTTTTCTTATTTTACCATCTTAGCAATGGCTTTCTTACTGCCACTTGACCTGTCAAACCTGCAGCTCGAAGTCTTCTCTTCACAGTTGAAACTGAGACTTGCTTACTTCAGTCAGTGTTAAGCTGTGCTTGAAGCTGTTGTCCTGTGAGCCGCCTGTTACACAAGCTGTTGACTTTCAGAAACTTGTCTTCTGATTCTGTTGTGGCTTTGGGTTCTCCAGACCTCTTACTGTCAGAGTTTTCTCCAGTTTCCAAGTGCCTTTAGATAGTGTAGGAAACTGTACTCACTAACACTTTGGCTTTCTTTGCAATTTCTTTAAAGGAAATACCTACACTCTGGCATTGTTCAGCTAATGAGCCTATTCAAGTGAGTTAAATACCATGGAGGATAAATATGGGGTCCCTGACCAATTTTTTCTCAGGCTGAAGAGGCTACTTGGATAAGTAGTGAAACATTCCTATCAAGAAGAAAGAAGTCCAGCTGACATGATTCAACTTCCAGACACTATGAGAGGGAGTGAGGTATGGCTTGTTGTGTTTAAGAGCATACTAGCTGTGAATTACTCTCAAAGCTTGAACTTTTAAAATAAGATTAAACATACTTTTTTTTTGATTATTAAACTAAACCACATTTTAAAAAGATGTAAACAGCCAAGAGAAGAGGGATTTTCTTAACATGACAACAGAGTCCCCTGAAAGTAGGTTTTTTCAGGGATTTCTCTTTCCCTCTATCTTAGCAAAAACTGTTGTAACTGAACTTTTACTTTCAGGACTGACCATTGACAAGTATATGTATCACTGTGACTCGTTAACAAGAAAGGTTTTTCCACTTTCCCATCTTTTAGTACCTGAATTATTAGGATTGTCACACTAGCATGAGTTAATCATTTGTATTATTCTTACATTTAACATGAACTAATCGTATATGAGTGTAATCAGTAACAGTCAGTTCCTGGTCCAGTTGTGCAAGTATTTGTGTTGGTGGAGCTGCATAACTAATTAAATTAAAAGAAAAAAAACTTAATGTGTTGTCGAGTATTAGTTTCAACTAATAAATGGCATTTGTGGAACTGTTTTATAAAAGCAATATCACACTCGAGGTTGTGCTGTTGTAGTTGAATATCAACATGGCTGTGATGTCTGTGGCACTCGGCCTTCAGCCTCATGCCTACGACCGCATCACAGCTCTTCTGATATTCAACTATAACAGCTCTCCCTCTCGTGCGATATCGCTTTATTAAAGGTATCTTTTTTCAGAGTACTGTCACCCTGTCAGATGGTAATGTTCTACAGTAAAGTTTTTTTTTTTTTTTTTTTGTGATTTGAGTTTTACATTGCATATATACTTAATGCAATTGCTAGCCACTGGTGCCTATATGTGTAGAATACCTGCAAACAACATTTGTTTTGGGAACCTAGTCAAAATGGTCATTATGACACTTAATATGACATTTGACACCTGTGATTGGTTATAGCAGCTACAGACAGGGTAGACACTTAGTCTTTGGCGTAATATGTATCTGTTATTAAAAAATGAATTAGCAAGGCAGCCATGCAGTTTGTCGTGCTGTTCTGACAACTCCATAAGAAGCACAGGTGTCCAGTAACCATCACAATGTCAGCAGTGAGCCAAAGATTCATTTTAAAACACACTCATTGCTCATCATTCTAAAACACTGGTCCATTTGGCCACACATATTTAATGGTAATGAATTGAATAAAAGGCACATAATGTTAAATAACATTTGGTCACACCAAGTAAGCAGTGTCAGATAAGGCTGTCTGGTTCATCCCCATGAGTGTGAAGTGATGAATGGCTGTACGTTGCATTCTCACAAACATTGTCTCAAAATTGTAGTTGCAGATGTTTGCATTACAAAAGCACATTCTCCATTTTTTCAATCACATATTGAAATCTCTGAAATTCAAGTTAGAGCGTGAAATTAGATGTGACTGAGCTGTTATTTAGGTTAGAGTCCAACTGCCCTGTAGCCTCAGGACCCCAAGCCTTAGTTTACATGTGTCAGGAAATGGCCCTGTTTGTGGGATACTGAAAACTATTTCAGTTAGAAGATATTTCAGGAGTTTACATAATAATTTCATATGTGTTCAGAATCAGAAATACTTTATTGATCCCCAAGGAGAAATTGCTTTCGTCCCAGATGCTCCATGCAAGAATAGAAAATTGTGCATAAGAAACTTGACATTATAAATTTACAAATGAAAATATAATTTAAAAGATGAAAATTTACAAATAACCAATGTGGTTATGCATCAGAGTGTCTAATCTCAAAGGGAGGAGTTATAAAGACTGATAGCCACAGGAAGGAATAATGTCCTGTGATGCCTGCCTACAATTAGTGTGTTCCTCATCGACAGAGGATTGCACTCACACGCCTGTTACACCTATGATTTCTTTTACATTTCACCCTATTGCTACAGTAATTAGGAAGTATTTTGTTTTGTAGTGATAGATTGATTTGAGCATCTCCTGGACTTTATTATTATTATTAGTAGTACAATTACAGATTTGGATTGTTTGCCCTGCTGACTTTTCCCATTATTCCAGTTTTAAGGACTATGAATTTGAACTTTGATTTAATGGAAAAATAAATCAATGTTCTCTGCATTTGAATCCCACTCTGTGTGGAATCATTATTGATATAAAAGGCATGAGGTTTGGCATTCATGCCACATTAACTTTAGCAAAAATCTGATTCTTCAACAAAAGGAAAAGAATGGAGCAGCAGTAGCTATTTACCAAAAAACGGGACACAAGAATATGTGCGGTGTCAGAAAGGCCTAGCGCCACATATCTCTGATTGAATTCACCTGTGTTCAGTTAAGCCTGGTTATTTATATTTTTCCTTTCTTCTTATGTGAAGCATTGCTGAACTCTTGTGAAATACATGGAAAATGCACAAAAAAGCTAAGATAAACCTGTATACAATGAAATTGTAAATAATGTCCTTTTCAAAACTTGAGAAAGAAACTGAATATCATAAAATTTGCATTTTAAAATAAGACAACCAAGGGAGTAGAGAATCACTTTATCAGCTGTAGAGAGCTATAAAAGCGAGTATCACAAACGTATTTTTTAAATTTTCTGGGAAAAATGCATCTCCCTTTATTTTCTTGTGCTTTTCAGTGTATTTTCTGTTGTACAGCACCATATTTTCCCCCATCAGCAGATTTTGGAAAAAAATTATTTTCACAGAATCCTTCTTGCTATTCCTTGAATAGTCTATATGTAGAAATTTTGGTGCCATTCAGCTTATTAATCAGAGCTACAGAGATGTTTTAATTATAACCACCTTGTAAATGTGGAATACTTCACTACACACAGTATGATTTTGGTTATATACAAATAATACAAGACCTCGCTACAGAATACAATATTCCATACTGTGTTTAATGTGTGGTCTGTACTCCCAGAAGGTAGAGCATTGCTCTCATGCACATTACTGTATTAATTAAGCAGGTTTTATTTTTCAAAGTGTCTTGTATAATGCGGAAAAGCCTTTGTTTACTAATATTTCTCACTTGCATCACCATGAGAACTTAATGACAAGCTTGTATTTAAACTGACACGTTCTGACTGTTAAACTGTTGTGCTGAAACAATAGCAGTCTTGTCAGTGGCAAAGCCTTAGTTTTTTTTCATAGTTTAGTAATAGAAAGTCATCATTCATTCAGTCCTTTACATTTTTTACCTGTTAATTAACATGATAATTGATAGGTTTCTAGTAACAGAAGGTGTAACAGAAATGCATATTTAAGTGTCATCAGCATATACACTCTAAGCATGATGGCTAATATTGTATTTCCATATTACCTAAAACATCTTTCCCGGATTAGGCTTTTCTAGGGTAAGAAGGACCTGGAAAAGTAGAATCCTAGAAAATTACTTGTAGAGTCGACTGTAATGCTTTGTATGTTGGAGTACCCCAAACCTCACTGGCTAGACTGCAATTGGTACAGAATGCAGCAGCATGTTTTTTAACAAAGTCACGCAAGCACCAGCATATCACCCCTGTCCTGCAGTCCCTTCATTGGTTACCAGTTCAATTCAAAATTAAATTTAAGATTTTACTGATGACCTTTAAAGCCCTTCACAATCAAGCACCTTGCTATATTTCCAGTCTGTTAGAAGTGTATAAACCAACATGTTCACTTCAGTCAGTAAACAATCTGTTGGCGGCCCCTAAAACCAGGTTAAACAGCAGAGGTGAACGTTCATTTTCAGCTGTCACACCGAAACCGTGGGATGAGTTGCCGCTCTACATCAGACAAGCTCCTTTATTACCTTCTTTTAAAACACATTTGTTATAGTCATAGCTGAGTGTAAAATGACCCTGTAGACCTGTCTTTGTTACGGTTTGTACCTTGTCTGATGTGTTTTTAACTTCATTGTTATTTTATGTAGGCTATTTTGTTCTCGTTTCCATATTGTTTCTTCAATTTGTATTTGTAAAGCACTTTGTACAACAGAGTTGTAGTTAAACATGCTATATAAATAAATTGATCTTGACCTTGACCTAACTGCAGTATATATAGGACGTACAGTACCTGGTAGCCCACTCAAAATCTGACTGGTGACTAGGACGTAGATTACTATTGTTATACATTTGAATCAATAATGACCTTTTTAATAAGAGGTAAACCACTGAAGAATAATTCTGCACAGGCCATTCTCAGATTTAAGACTGTGTAACAAAAAATTGTGGTCAACCATGTCTTTTTATTCCTGAACACATGTGACCCGTGGCATAAGCTACCACTGGGCTACACTGATGAATATTTACTTTGCACTAATCTGCTCTCCATGAAGCCATGAACACAACCGATCAATTTGTCAGATGAAAACAGTTCAGTTCTTTCAAATGTACCAATTTAATGTGCTGTTTTTTCACTTGAATGTGCCTCTCGTAGAGATTGCTTTATGTAATGTACTTTGCACCTAATTTATACCTAAATACGCGCTACTGTTTCGTGCATTAAATATGGAACCATATCATGCTGTATGTTAGGTTGCACCAGCGGACTGGACTGAAAGAGGGTGAAGGCCCAAATTTTGCAGTGAACAAAAAAAGGATTTAATTTATTATCTTTTTTAAACAAATCTGTAAGTGCAACAGCTGTTTCAGAAAAGTTACAGATAAAATGACGATACCAACTAAGTACTAAATAAGTGACAGCTAAAGAAAAAAGAAAGAAAAAAAAAAAACAAAAATTTTAATATTTAAGATGTTTTCACAGGACCACTGCCTTGTTGCTTGAGCAGCACTGCTAGATTCTAAAATGGAGTCAAGATAGAAGAGAACACAAAAAAAAACCAAAATACTGCCACCTATTGCCCTTATAAAGATCTAGCTCCGCCCTCAACAACATCATTGTACATATATTTATATATACACATTCATAATCTATAACATTAAAATATCAATTCAAGTTAGATAAAATATTAATGCCAGTATTAAAAAAATACTTTTAAAATATCTCCAGTTAAACAGGATCAGAACAATTACTTCAATGTATTAACTTCCTTCAAACTATTGAATGGTAGCAGCCCCACTTTCTGTTTGGAAAGATTGCAGTTCCTAACAACAGACCCTTTCACTAGATCCATCCTCTGCCTTGCTACTAGTCACAGCACTAGCCATGACACTGTATGCATGCAAATAACATTTATCTACCATCTCGTACAATAATTTCTTTGAAATTAGTGTGCCGTGAGTAAAAGTAGGCAGATTGTGTGAGCTGATAAAGATGGCTTTTTCTTATGACATTTGAGGTCAATGCACAGCCTGTTCTTAACTTGTTTAAGCTGTATATGCTCATTAATAATGATATGAGAACTCTTTATCAATGACTAAAATTCCTGAAGTGCTGTCATCTGGAGAATGAGAAGTAGGAATCTTGGTACTTTATGAAAGTTGTTTTTATTTTATTATTGTTAACAGCAATGTGTAAACATTACATTGTTTAAATTTTAAATTTGCTTTTTTTTTATTGTGGTACATTTGCAGTTGCATTTGTGTTGAATTGATTGTATGATGTGACAGAGTGTGCCATTTGGGTTCTCCTTTGGATATAAAAGATGTCTCAGCCACACTAGCATGTAAGTGCAAATGGTGTTTATTTCAGTGCTCCCAAGAATCAACAGTGATGACAGTGAGGAATGTTGCACTCATATAAATATTTCGAGCGCATAATAAAAAAGGAAATACTGTACAAAACAAAAATAAAACACGGTTCACAAACATGCTTACAGCAGTGTGCCTAGAATCCAGCAGTTTATGGAGTGCCTCACCTCTTCAACCAAATATGCAACAATACAGTTAAAAACCATCAAAGAAGAAGTCTGTGTTAGCTCTAGCCTTGCCTCTTACAGGCTCCACCCCCTTAGTACATACCATTTTCAAGGTACAGAGCATAAAATCATTCATATAAACAATGCAAAACAATACACACGTACATTTGCACATGTACCCCTTTATCAGAAAGTAAATGTGATTTTTTTTAAGAGTAAAGATGCCATATAGCGTTTTCATGAATTATGGTATGAACTGAGTTTAAAAACATGCTAAGAAGTTTCCCTGTAAACATTCTAGGCAGACATCTTCTAGCACATAACAGTCATAGTCAAGATAGAATGTAGCAGACTTCTTCAAGTTCATAACAGTCTTATCCAAGGTTGTATATGGCAGACTTCTTCAAGCTCATAACAGTCTTATTGAAGGTTGTATATGGCAGACTTCTGCAAGCTCATAACAGTCTTCAAGGTTGTATATGGCAGACTTCTGCAAGCTCATAACAGTCTTATTCAAGGTTGTATATGGCAGACTTCTTCAAGCTCATAACAGTCTTCAAGGTTGTATATGGCAGACTTCTGCAAGCTCATAACAGTCTTCAAGGTTGTATATGGAAGACTTCTGCAAGCTCATAACAGTCTTATTCAAGGTTGTATATGGCAGACTTCTTCAAGCTCATAACAGTCTTATTC
>JABJVR010004112.1:0-27819 GCA_025773905.1 Chitala chitala
GCAGACAGACAGGCAGCAGCTCCATCACAGCAGCATGTCTGCTCAAGGCAGACAGACAGGAAGCAGCTCCATCACAGCAGCATGTCTGCTCAAGGCAGACAGACAGGAAGCAGCTCCCTCAAAAGTCTCTCTGCTACCCTGCTCTGAGTAAATTAATCCTTACTATTTCATCTCAGTCCGGTAACCTGATATTCAAATAGGGATTCTGTGTGTGTGCATGTATGCATGATGTATGTGTGCGTGTGTGCATGCGTGCATCTGTGTGTGTGTGTGTGTGTGTGTGTGTGTGTGCACACGTGCAAATGGATGGGAGGGTGTTCCACAAACACAATGATGATGGTACAGAGACCGAGGGCAGGAGATATGATGATGTCTTGTTGAAGGATGTTAGAGGGCTGGCCTCTGTGCTCTAGTGCAGTGGAGCAGCTGTCTCTGAAGGCATCATTATCACCTTTATATAAAATAAACTCACTGCACACATAAAAAACAGAAAACACGACACTCTCACTCCCTCACCAGCAGATACACACCCAACATGGATCACACCGACATTGCTTTGTATGCTGGTAGAAGGAAACACCTCCTGGCTTGTACCACACGTACGCACGCACGCACACACACACACGCACACACGCGCGCACACACACATACGCACACACACATGCACCCACGCACACGCACACACAAGCACGGACGCACATACACACACACACGCACACACACACACACACACACACGCACACACAAGCACGGACGCACACACACACACACACACACACAATGTCACAATTAATTTTCCCCCTCTTGATGGGTTACTGTATTGTCTTTTAGTCAGTACGAGATGTCACTGTTATGAGTTTTACACAGCAGGAATAGGAAGGATAAAGCCACAGACAGACAGACAGCTGTGATGAGCCGTGATGTGTATAACAGACATGTTTGCGTGTTGGTAATGTGAAGCACGTGCGTTGCGTACGTACTCGGGTCAGACAGGATGGAGTCCGTCTTGGGCAGGAACTGGTCACAGCGAACGCCTTGATATCCCTCCTTACACCTACCACAACAGAGAAAGAAAGAGGAAGGTGAGGGATCACTGAGCAACCATGGGGCAGGCTGCAGAAGCACACACGGCATTGTGACACCTGCGTTACTCCTCACAGAGAGAACATTGTGTGCCATCACAGTTTGAGCTACATCCACCAAACAGCTGCAGTAAACATGACATGTCCACCCATGTTGTAAGCTGCACTGACTAATATTCCCATGCAACCAGCATCACACAAAACTGCATTAACTACATTAACATCAGCATGCGACTGGCAGGAAAAGAGCAACGACTTGGCTTCCCTTCAGACGTGCAAGGATCCAGGCAGCGTGAAGACTCAGCTGCTAGAGGGGCGGCTTTTCTCAGGAAAGATGTATTTTTCATTTGACTGAGTCTCTGGTCAATTAGCCCTTCCTGAAAGCTGTGTCTGTAACTCAGGGGCTGGAGTATTAAAGTACAAACCCCCAGTGGCACAGCAGACAAAGCCATAGTGATGAAAAGAACCCCTCCCAACCCCAATGAGGCTTGATAAGGCCCAGCAATGGGCAGTAATTAAGTGCAAGTCGGAGTAACGGAGAGGGACTCTCAAATCCAAGGGAAGGAGGGAGGGGAAAGGGCAAACTGTCTGTCTGTCTGTCCGTGTGTCTATCTGTCTGTGTGTCTGTGTGTCTGTCTGTCTGGCACACTCTTGTTCCTGCTGCACTGAGAGGGCCCTTAACATGTGTACTTACATACCAATCTGTCTGTGTGCCTGTCTGTCTGTGTGTGTGTCTGTCTGTCTGGCATGCTCTTGTTCCTGCTGCACTGAGAGAGCCCTTAACATGTGTACTTACATACCAGAGTCTGTCTGTCTGTCCGTGTGTCTGTCTGGCACTCTTCTCTTCATGCTGCACTGAGAGGGCCATTAATGTCTGTACTCACAGATAGCATGAGTCTGTCTGTCTGTCACTGTCTTCTTCCTACTGCGATGAGAAGGCTGTTAACATCCATACTCACAGTTAGCTCAGTTACTCTTTATATCCTGTATATTCTGTTAGTAGTTCTGTGTTGTTCTTTGTGTTGTTTTATGTAGCACCTGGTGTCCTGGGGGACATTGTTTTTATTTCACTGTGTAGTGTACCAACTGTACACAGCTGAAATGACATTAAAACTACTAACTTATCTTATCCTACCATATCCTAACCTGTCCTGCCCTATCCTTTTCTGTCCTACCCTGTCCTATCCTACCCTGTCCTGTTCTATCCTATCCTGTCCTACCCTATCCTATTGTATCCTATCCTATTCTGTCCTACCCTATCCTATCCTATCCTGTCCTACCCTATCCTATCCTGTCCTACCCTATCCTGTCCTACCCTATCCTATCCTGTCCTGCCCTATCCTATTCTGTCCTACCCTGTCCTATCCTACTCTGTCCTGTTCTATCCTATCCTATCCTACCCTATCCTATCGTATCCTGTCCTGTTCTATCCTATCCTACCCTATCCTGTCCTACCCTGTCCTATCCTGTCCTGTTCTATCCTACCCTATTCTATCCTATCCTATTCTGTCCTACCCTATCCTATCCTGTCCTACCCTGTCCTATCCTGTCCTGTTCTATCCTATCCTATCCTACCCTATCCTATCCTATCCTGTCCTGTTCTATCCTGTCCTGTTCTATCCTATCCTATCCTGTCCTACCCTACCCTATCCTACCCTGTCCTACCCTACCCTGTCCTATCCTGTCCTATCATATCCTATCCTATCCTATTCTGTCCTACCCTATCCTGTCCTATCATATCCTATCCTATCCTACCCTATCCTGTCCTACCCTATCCTGTCCTACCCTATCCTACCCTATCCTATCCTGTCCTATTCTGTCCTACCCTATCCTGTCCTATCATATCCTATCCTATCCTACCCTATCCTATCCTGTCCTACCCTATCCCAGACATAAACTAAGTCTGTCTGTCTTTCTGTCTCTCCAGCCATTTGTTTGTTTTGCCTTCTTCAGTCTGTCAGACTTCATTCTATCTATCAAATTTTATTGAGTCTGCTTGTTTGTCTTCCAGTCTGGTCTTTAAAAGAAATTTTGTCCTTTTTGTGCTGCAAGTCACGCCGACAGTGTGTAAAAGCACTTTCACATTCAGACACACACACACAGCTCTCTGACCAGCTAAACCTGAGTCTTGTGCATTATCACTGGGGACTGATTGATGAGCTTGTTGTAAAAAAAGAGTTGTTTGTTGATTTTAAGGAAAAATGGAAAAGGTTTATCTTCTGCATCTACTGTTAGCTATTTTCACACTTGTACATGTGTTACAATTAGTGAACACGTACTGAGCTACCAATGGTGCTTTCCCATTGGCTGCAGAGCAGGTCAGGAGGTGTGGCTGTTAATGAACATCTGTCACTACATTTTAATGTATGTGCTACATTATAATTTAATTTTTAAAACCATCCCTGCTCCTACTGTATTGTTGGACTCATCACCAGAGCCATATATGATGTGCACATGTTTATACAAAAGTTCTCTGTTCGCTGTTGTCTCAACGTCTGTCACATACAGGCCAGTCATTGTGGGACATAAAAGGTGTGTGTGTGTGTGTGTGTGTGTGTGTGTGTGTGTGTGTGTGTGTGTGTGAGAGATACAGGCTTTACCTCTTTCCATTCCTATGACCTGAGAGGTATAATTTTGTGTTTTCTGCTTCACTTTTCTCCAGACTAAGAAGTTAACCAGCTGGTGGCCAGAGGAAGTCTCCACAGCAGATAAAGCGTTACATGCCGATCATCTTCCTGCCCAACGCAAAGTTAATTGAATGACATCTGTGAGTGATTTGGGCCTTCCCCGAGGTATTTAACATCTTATCCAGTGAACTATCATCTACTTGTCTCTTTCAGGGCGCGCATGATAAGAAATAATCCTGCTAAGCTGTCATATCGTGTTAAGTATTATTTCTCAAACCCTCTCTTTAATACAGCTCTGGGTTAATCTAATGGCACGCGGTGGCTGGAGGACTGGATTGGGTTTTAATGAAGCCTTCATGCCTTGATTTCCCTGGCGATTACACTGTAGCAGGCAGCAAAACTAGTGCTGAAGGCACCTGGAGAAGCTCTCCACAATGTTGTGCTCATGGTGGCCTTCTTCATCTGCCTGTACACACACACACACTAAGGTCCTGGCCCACAGCTAACTTTGTGGAATTCAGTTCTCTGAACTGGAGCTGGAACATCAGGGGAGACCACCCTGACCTTTGGCTGTGCCTCGGAGAAGGCCCTGAGCTACGCCGTCATTGAGCATGTCATGGAACTTTGTGTTGACTGTTTTGTTGCAGCTCAGGTGCAGCTGCACTCAGATATGGAGGAGAGTTTGATATTTGACCTTGAGCTTTTCTGTCAAGGGCATGGAGTGTCAGGTAATCCTGTGTTCAGCTTTAGCCTTTAACCTTCAGAATCATGATAACATCTATCTTAACATTGGTTATCTCTGCCCTAATCAGCAGCATCTTATCTTTGTAATGAATATTTCTCAATTTTACTTCCCTTGAAAAAATTGTGTTTTATCAGACGATACATTTTGAGGTGATGCAGGTCTCCACAGAAATGTTTTGTGTCCAGTGTCACCCTGCTCACCAAGGTCAGAAACTCCAAAATGTCCAGATAGTAACGTTTCACTCCAGATGTCACATTCAGAGCTGCTGGTTTAACTTCTGTCTTTTTCTGTAACTTCATGAGCCATTTAAAAAAACCTGCCCCAAAACCATTCGCAGCAAAAAGAGCACGGTAATGTATGTCACTTAGGTGTTCAGAAGCACGACTAGGCAAACCCCTTCTCACCATCCCTGTTGAGGAATTTCTTCCTTTGAAGGAGTTAAATTGGTGTTGGAACGCGGAGACTGTCACTACGATTTTGAAAATATATTTCCCGCTGTTTTCAGGATCTAGAGTTTTAGCACTAATTTAAAGTTGTAAGAGGAAAAATGGCTTCTCTCATGAGTTATGGATCTTAAAAAAACTTTTATCAGGGGTTTTGGGAGTGATAAGGTTGTCATATACGATTTGACAGAGCCCATACACTGTATACATACATGTGAGTGACCAAAACAAGCTGCGTTTGTGTCCAGCTTTGTTCATAACATCAAAATCATTGCAACACTGAAAAGGCTAAACTTCACACCAATAAAAGTATTGAATTTTGCCATAGTGTCAATCTGAAGAGCACAGCCACCAATTTCATAATTTGAAAAGCAGGGCTTCTGCTGGCATCGATCTTCAGCCAATTACAGGGTCACATGTTTAACTCAGTGAATCCGAGGGTACTTCAGCCATGCCTTACGTGGGCAAGTCACAGTGCTGGAGACGTTAAGGTCCATCTGCTTAACCAGTGTGCCGACTGCTGCTGGCAGCAACCAGAACAAACGTGAAATGTTTACAGCCAGACAACAGCCTTCAAGAACAGACTGCCATGGAGGTTCAAACTGCTTCACTCAGTCATTCGGTCAGCTGTGAACCGGTCAGCTGTTAACCAGTCAACTGTTATCCAGTCAGCAGGTCACACTCCCTGTTGACGACACTGAGTGGTTATTACACGTCTCCTGCTGAGCTCACTGGATTCTTGTTTTGTGTGTCTGTCGTCCAACAGAGAGTCAGTAGGAGGAGCCAGTGATGGAATATCTATTGCCTTTGACAGCAAATTACATTGTGGACAAGGGATCATGACAACAATGAAGCTGAGGAAGCAGATGGTGGTTTACAGAGTGGGTACGGGAGGGCACTGAAGGACCTGCAGCATGGGACGTTCAGTCAGACGGGACCTTCTAATGAAGGGGAACGAAGCACACGCTTAATGTGTGGCAACGAGGTTTGCTGTTTGTCACAATATTAATTATAGATATTAGTGCTGTAATTCCACTGCACAGAATTATTACCTGAAATTGACAATCAATATGATTCACGATATACAGCGGATTAGTACTTTTTCCATGCTAATTTACACTCGATTAATGTTACATATTTCAGTTCGCTTCTAATTTTACAGAGATGGAGAGGTCCAATTAATCTCACAATTTTTCTTCTTTGAGAATTCCAAAGCTTTCACTGCCTTGGGCGGGCCACTGAGAGGCACAGGGGGACATTTCTCTGCCTTAACGAGCACAGAGTCCGCATTGCCCCTGGGGGAATGTGAGCTATGTGCTGCATGTACCTGCCACAGTGTCACAGCGAGTCCCCTGTCCTGTGCACTGTCACAGAGCACATGTCCAACACGTACAGGGACAGTGCAGTGATAATGAAGTGCTCTGACAGCAGATGTACAAGCAGCCCTGGTTCAGAGCAAAGCTTGGGTTTATCTCCACACACTCTCATCTCCAGGATAGTCACACACAGTGTCGCTTGCTTTTTTTTTCTTTTTGAGGCAATTCACAATTCTTTTTGTCTCCATAGTATGCTACTAGTGGTAATGCCACAGAGAGGCAGGAGATGAAGCCGGACTTAACGTCATCAAACCAGAATGCAGGAGAGGTGGAGCCCGAGAACCAATCAGATGAAGGTGAAATTTCACTGATGTGCTGGGATAGGTGGACTAGTAATCTGGACATCCCATTAAATGCGAGAATGGCCGGCCGACCTAGTGTGTGGATGGCCGTCTGTCACGCGTACTTATCATAAAAAACGCTTGTTATGTTCAACACAAATGCTTTGTAGAGCTTATCTGCCCCCCAAGACAACAATATTCAGAAGTCATTTAATTTTTAAATGGTGTGTCCAGCATCCCCCTTCCAGTCCGTCCCTACATTCTGGCAGTAATAATTTGTGATGTGGGAATAAAGCTGAAAAGGGCAGGATAGATGAAAGAGAGTGAGAGAGAGACCAGTGGAGGGTGAGGGAGACCAGAAGTGGGTGAGAGAGAGCAGAGGGGGGTGACAGAAAGTACAGGAGAGTGAGAGAGACCAGAAGGGGGTGATAGAAAGTACAGGTGAGTGAGAGAAACCAGAGGAGCACAAGAGAGACCAGAGTAGGGTGAGAGAAATCAGAGGAGAGTGAGAGAGACCAGAAAAGCATGAGAGAAACCAGAGGAGAGTGAGAGAAATCAGAGGAGAACCTGAGAGACCAGAGGAGGGTGAAAGAGACCAAAGGAGAGATTAAAGTGAAAATGGGCAGAGCACAATATGACCCATCAGAAAGTCTCCTTGAAAGAGCAGCAGGTTGCTAATTGTACAGCTTGGTTTGGGTAGCAATGTGTGTCCTCTGCAGGATGGGAGTGAGTTTGTCACTGCTGTCATGGTTACAGAACAGGTAACTGTACTGTGTGCCCTCTGCTTTTCTACTCTTGGTGTGTAGTGTTTACAGACCCGCACAATGCCACGGCTTTGGAAGGAAAATCAGCTCCAACCTTGTCAAAGACAACAAAAGAGATCCCTGAAGGACACGTAAGCATTTGTGAAAGAAACCCAGCCAAACATCACAGAAAAAGAAAAACAGTCATGCCTCAGAAACATGGCTTTGTCTTTGAAAATCAAAAAAACCTAAGAGAAAACCCCAGATACACATTTGAAGCTGAAAATCAGTCCAATGTCATTCACTTGCAGAAGCGTGTCTCTGAAAGACCAAGCCAGATCTCTGGGACAGGCCCCAGTGTCCAACAGCCCACTTCCTGTTCTCTGATAGGGCTTCAAGTCATGGCTCCAACTTGATTTGTCATGTTTATGCTTACATTTTGTACATGAGCTTTATTTTTTACTGAAGACTTTAGAAAGGAGTTCTGGCAGTACTGGGAAATCCTGGGTTCTGTTTCAGTTGGAATAAATTTGCCTGCAAGTCAGAAGTGACTCCCGCATGTGGCTCAACCTGGGAAAAACTGAATTTTTGATATTCCTGCTTCTTGTTCAGGTTCTTCACAAGCAAGGAGGCCAGATTAATGCTGAGAATTGGGGGGGGGGGTTCTGGCACAGTGTGAACCTGGTGCCCATGACAGCTGCAGGATGCTGGTACCATGTAGAGACCAGTTTGGATCAGCATCAGAGCCTCTGAATCCAGCGTCTCATTTCATCTTCCACCGTTTGCGTGCTTCCTGCTTGCCTCTAAGTGTCCCCAGTGTCCCCCCCTGCAGTTTATTCAGATTAATTTATGATGAATGACACTAGAATTTAGTCTCCAGCACACTAACCCTCAGCACATTCACAGAGTCCACTCGTTAGAGAACGGTGTCCTTCTCTCGCTCTCTCCTGATTAGAATAATAACTGCCAATGACTCTTGCCATTCACATAAGGATTTTTTGCACTTATATAATTGAAGTCTGGCTCTAATCCTCAGCAGAAGCCTAAAACTTGTTTGTAGTCAACCATGACCAAAGCTGAAAGAATTAGATCAATTTTAAGGTTTTAAAATGGCATAAACCTCTACTATCCCACAAAAGGGCATTTGTCTTGGCTACAAAAGAAATATAAATTCAGATATAAAAGTTTTTCTTTTTTTTTAATTCCTTCTCGGTCGAACATGGGCCTTGTTCACCAAGCGGTTCCCTAACTGAGTACTGCTCCTCCTCCTGTGTTTACAGAGAGGGCTCCGTGTTGGTCCCATCCCTTCCGAAAGGTTGGTACATGGGCAGGCATGACTGACGGTGCTAATGATGAATCTCCTTGCATGTGCAGGGTAATGGAGAAAGTGTCTAACAGCGAGAGGGGAGTGGAGCCCGGCTCCCGGCTCTCTCGTGTTCCACCGCCATCACGCCGTGAGCTGCGCAGCAATGAGCTTGTTGCCATGGCTCATTAGCGCTGAGCCATTTTGACGTATGGCGGAAACGTTGGGTTTGGGTGGTCCGGACATTAGTGAGGTGGCTCGGTGCCAGGCTGTGGCAATGCCACCTACGTGGCAGCTCCAAGTCTGAAGCAACACGGCACTCTGTAGTTACAACAGGGGCATCAGTCATGTTTACATCCTGTTTATAACATGCTTATAATGTGTTTATAACCTCTTTTATCTTATGATTAAGTGCAATCTTTGAGTAACTGACTTGAAATTCCTGTAAGTAGTTTTCCCATGAAGTAAAATTGTAATGCTGCTGTTGTGTAATTTAATGAGACCATGATGTAGTTGGCTGGTAATTAGGTAAGGTCTAGATGTACGACATTCGGAATTAAAGGAGACAAGAAGAGGGAACTTGGCGAGTGGTCATTCTTCCAATACATAAACAGCAGCTCTGTGCTCTATAGCAAGCAGTTTCAGTCATTACCCTTTGTGTGCTTTCAGCTAATTAGGATAATGACGAGTTTTACACATCTACCTATCTATAAATCAGTTAAATATCTGATTTAACACAGCATTGTTGTGACTAATTACAAAGGTTTCTAATTACATTCCAGGGATGAATGTTCAAAATACACTGATGTGTCCCTCAATTTACCACCGCAAACATTTTAGAGCTACTATGTACAGTCTCTGATCTTCAAATCTTTTGACCTTTGTGAACCCTCCTGTTTTATCTCATCTTTATGAGATGGATGTATGGACACTTTGTGTTTGGACCACTGACAGGACTTTTGTCACATCAGACACAACACCTTGGATCATGATCCATAACCAGAGGACAGAGCTTGTCAATCTCACTGGGGATCAAAGCAGATCTCCACCATCGAAGATCCTATTGTTAGATTGATACATGTTTAGTAAAACATACTTGTGAGGACAGGACACGCAGACAAAGTGTACACACCCCAAATGTGTCACTCACTGTTCTCATACACGCAGGCTGCTGGACAGCCACGTGGCCGAGCCTCCTGGGGCAATCTCCTCTCCCCCTGAAACTCCACTGGGACTCACTGGCCGAGCCTCCTGGGGAAATCTCCTCTCCCCCTGAAACTCCACTGGGACTCACTCTTCCTTTTGCCATCTCCCCACTCACTTTCAAACTGTACAACACTCTATATCCCATTTCGCTCCCGACTTTGAAGGGTTTAATCCTGCTGCACCTACTGTTAGATGCTACAGTCTATTGTGTGGGACAGAGAGAAATGTATGAAACTTAACTGAAAAAAACTGAGTGCACAAACAGCAAGTGAAGGTACATAATGCCCAGTGGGTAAAGGTACATAATGCTCAGCCGGTAAAGGTACACAATGATCAGCCAGTAAAGGTACACAATGTTCAGTGGGTAAAGGTACATAATGCTCAGCCGGTAAAGGTACATAACTCTCATTGGGTAAAGGTACATCATGCTCAGCTGGTAAGGGTACACAATGTTCAGCCAGTAAAGGTACATAATGCTCAGCCGGTAAAGGCACATAATGTTCAGTGGGTAAAGGTACATAATGCTCAGCCGGTAATGTATCAATATGGCCTGTTATGAAAAGGGATGGCGGTGTGTCAGGGCTTAAAGCGATTCTGTCCCCATTACATGATGTACACATCTGTGACGTGGAATAGAAATCGTTTCATTTAAAAACCTTATGGACTTTCATTTCTTTGCCTTATATGATGGGCTGATCTCCTTATAGCTGAAGGTCCTCTGTAAGACTTTTGTCAGCTCTCATCCCAAAAACAAGCTGCTTCTTTGCAAAGCCATATACAAGATGGGGAGCTTCCTAAATTTGATTACTAAAGCCTGTAGTCTTTGTCCTCAAAGAAGCTATAAAGAGACACACTCCCGTCCATAAAGCTGGTCACACTGCAGATCTGAGAATGAGGAGAATTTATGGTTCTGAAGAAGGTCGTAAGAATGAGGATTATTCAGAAAACAGTGACCATTAAAATCAGTGCTATTTGTGATTATAACAAAATGGTCATATGGACACCATTGGTTTTATGACTAGACAGGAGTTTGGGAAGGAGGATGAGTTTATATTTACAACATAAACAGGGATGTTTATGAATGTGACAAACTGCAAGCTGCAAGACTGCAGACTAGTACAGCAGTTCTGCATCCAACATGTGTGTTTTTCCGTTATACTCAGCCTGTAACACATGGGGGTGAGGAGGGGTACTCACTGAAGTCTTGTTCTAAGCCTCGATCAGAAGCTACATGTCTTCTTGTGCTTGAGGTGCACAGTCTGCTGAGGGAGTACAGGATATGAACCAGACCGGGCAATAGTGTAACTAACCAGACTCTGCTATGTTGGGTAAAATGGGGCTCTCACAAGCTGAAAGTGTTTAGAGCACTAATTAATTAGCCAGGCTTAGGTACTAATCACTGGAATATTTAGGACGTTGGTGTGTTAGACAGATAGGCCCCTTCAGCATTCCACAGAGCCCTAAGACATATAACTAGTTTCACAGTATGCACAGATGCGACCGGCCATGTCAAACGGACAGGACTCATTACCTTAGACTGAGAGACAGCACAGCGTGTCACAAAATCGAACAAACAGCAAACACCTCTGTGCAAAAACAAGACCTGCCAACAGAGTCACACCTCGCATCCCTGGTGCTGAGAGTGTGTCTGCCTGATGAGCTCAGTGCTCCAGTGTGCATTAACACACACTCAGGGGCGTGGCCTTGACACTAACAGCAAGATGAAGATTTCAGCCAATCGGCGGTGTCCTCTTTGGGAGGCGTGTGCAGCCTCAGCGTTGTGTACACGCTCTCCTCTCCTCCCTCGCTGCCTCGGCAGCAAGGGGGCGGGATTATTGGAGCAGAACAAATGAAGCGTGAGCGACGCCCAGGCGCCTCCCCCCCACCTGGTTGCCACAGCAACGGCACCCACAGCCTATCTACTCCTGCCGCCCTGCTCGTTAACGAAGCTGTGATGCCGAGAGGCTCACGGCGTACCGTCGCCTCACTCGACTTACTTAGCATTTTGTGTCGTCTTCTTGTTTTCTTTGTTTTTGATGCGCCTCTGGTTTAACGTGCATTTGCACCGAATGGCTCACTTACACTGTGTGTTTGTGACCTTTCTCCTCCCCTCTGCAAAACAACTTAATAGCATGTTACTGCTGGCTTTGTGTAGCGACGTAGAACTGAGTTAGTGCACGGTCATTTTCCACTTGAAGTCGACATTCAGAGGAAAACAGTGCAATTAATATTTTCATAATATCCTGTCAAGGATCCTTTATGTACTTAGATAAGAAAAAAATGTCCATGACTTAAAAACACACACACACACACACACACACACACACACACACACACAGATGTGTGTGCACACAGACGTACAGACTGAAGTCTTGCTCAGAATTACTGATTTATCTGTCATCAGAGAGCAAGGAAAAGGAAAACAGGAATTATGGGCCTGTGTGTGTGTGTGTGTGTGTGTGTGTGTGTGTGTGTGTGGATAGGTGTTGACTCTTAGGATTCTGGGAAATGGACAGAAAATGGACAGAGGCACACAACAAGAGAAGTGACATGCTCTCTTTTTGTTCAGGTGCCTGAGCACTAAACAGCTCATGTCGTGCCAACAGAATCCATGCAACCTGAGTTTGAGTCGGTGTGTGGAGGAGGAAGGAAAGAAAGCTCCTCTCCTCCTTTCCCACATCCTCTGGCACTGGGAAACGCTAACAATGCTTCACATGTCCCCAGGAATGCTAATAATAGCAGTAAGCTGAAGCCAGACTAAAGTGAGAAAGAGGAGGGAGGACGAAGTACAGGAAACTCACCACGCTGGAGGACTGCAGGCCATGCAGTAGAGCAGGTGATTGCTGTCACCAATCCCAGAATGCACTGCACACAGTCAGTCAGGACAAAAAAAACTAACTGAAACATCAATCACTGGAAGAGAAATACACTGATTAGCTGTGGTCAGAAGCCCTGAGCATCAGCCAAATAAGCAGCCTTATGTTACTGGAATTGCTAACGAGCGGATCAATGTAAACATCCGTGGGGATCTACTCAGAGTAGATTTGAGATCGTAGGTTTAGTTGGATGAAATGGATTAGCCTTGTTTAAGTAGCTAGACCACAACTAATCTGGTGCTCTCTCTCACAGAATGTGACCAGGGACAGGCTATGAACAGGCCACTAAATGGCAAATCATAGCTGGATAATTGCATATTAAACTGGTATTAAAACTGGTATGGATGCAACCAGTGTTGCTCCTTCTAAGAGGAAGAAGCATTTTCCTGATTCATGAAATATTTCTGTTCACAGTAGTGATTGCCATAAAAATAATAATTTAGGTCAATGAAACTAATGACGCACAAAGCAAAGTAATGAGCACCATGCTCTGGTGTGATGGACTCATGTAGTTTTGAGAGAATTTTAAACAATTATATCATTTTTATCCCTCAAACTATGTGAGATGTGGGAGCGACAGGTCAGAGAAAGACACTGCTCCAGGGATGAGGGACCGGAAACCAGGTCGCTGTTACAGAGTCCAGACGGGAATCACACAGGTACCAGCAAACAGGTACCAGCAAACTGATAAAACACCATGCCTGCGTCAGCCATGAAGCAGGACACATCTCGAACAGAATCACAGCAAACACAGAACCATGCAGATGTTTCATAAATGTAATGTATTTAAACAGCTGTACACAAAGTAAACTTAGTAAAGCACAATCACATATAATTGGCCTCTCACCTTACTTACAGGTAGGGGCTTTTAGTTTGCAACAATAAAAATAAGCCAAATTGAGAAATTTAATCTGTACATAATGCTTATATTTTTTATTATTCTTTAGGTTTAATAAACATCTGGCTGGGATGCAGAAGTCTCCCGGTTCAATCCCAGCCCAGCCAGGCATGTCCTTGAGCAAGACCCTCAGTGCTAGCTCCCCGGGTGCTGCATGTGGCTGACTGCCCCGTGTTCTCCTCAGGGGATGGGTCAAATATAAAGAAGTAATTTCCCTTTGGGATTAATAAATTACTATAAAATTTTAAAATAAAAATAAAAAAAATTAAGACACCTGTGGTACATTAAAACTTTAAAATAGCACTTCCATGTTAACATGTTCTCCAAAAAGCCATGTTTAGCAGTATTTGTCTCCCTTGGGATGTGACTCTTCCAGGTAAAGCCCACACCTTCACAACACCTCTCCTCTCGCCTGGAGAAGCTTGACACCAAGTCGACAGCAAATCTTCAAACCCCCTCAACACGGTGCTCTTTGGCTGCAACACTAAACAGACCATTTTATAACTACTCTGAGGAGGTTTATTCCAAAGAAGGTAAAGTCTCTGGTTTTATGTTTCACTCTGGACAGAGGCTTTAACGTGACTGACATTAAACAGTTCTACCCCAGAGCTGCTGGTCCTGTTGAAGAACAATTTTACCGTAGTTTTACCAGCATCTCCGTGAAGCACACAGAACCAGTACTTCTGTGAAGCTAACTGAACCAGCATGTCCACAAAGCACACAAAACCAGTATTTCTGTGGACCTAATTGAACCAGCATCTCCGTGAAGCACACAGAACCAGTATTTCTGTGGACCACAAAACATCAGCCTTAAGGCCAGTGAGACAGCTACTCCTTTACACACAAGCATAATCAGAGACAGGCATTTCCCACAAACATATGCAGTGTGTCTTCTCTCTAGACTGTGTTATGTAGTTTGTACTATCTGCAGATGGTTCACACACACACACACACACACGCACAGAAAACACACAAGCTCTCTAGTAATCTCCAAATGTTCTTTTGCTTCCTAATTGTCCATGTACTGATAAACACAAAACCCTGGTACATGCTAGTACACAAACCAATGCTGTGTACGCACCGTGTCCACGAACAGATCATGAGAACTTTCTGAATAATGGGGAACCCCTTATCATCTTAGTATTAGCAGCACAGTTTCCTGTATCTAGTTGGACATCATCACATCACACCCGGCTTCTACTTTCCTTGATCAACTGAGCAAAGATCAAGCTGCCACCACACACTGAATTTCAGTCCAGAAAGATGGGGGATGCCCCATACTGCCTGTCACCCAAGACTTTTCACAAAAAAGATGAAACTGTGATGTCACACCCTACTTCAGTCCAGAAAGACTGGAAATGATTTGATTGTGCTTCTTTGTACAAGTTAGCTGTGTCACATGGATATCACAGCTGTATTTAAACTAAGAATCTGACAAAGTGAATATATGTAAACAACAAAGAATACTTTGTCTTTTCCAGAGGTGTGTGACTGTTTACAAACATTTTGCTACAAGCCCATGTTCCCATGACATTAACAGGCACACAAAGAAATGGTCTTAAAACATCAAGGTATTTTAACAGTATTGTAATGATGTTGACACAGTTTTGTGTAATAAATGAAATTCTCAAGTGGGACATGATTACTGTGTTGACACTGTTAATCTTCTGTGCACTGAGGAATGCCGATGATGTGCATCACTGTGGAAAGCCCACGTCTGTTTTCATTACATCCATCTTCCACAGAATTCACATGTCCATCAGTGTCATAGCAACAGTGAGTGTGCAGCTTTGTCCTCCGAAAGACTGTGTGGTCTCAAAGCACAGGTACATCTGTGGGTGGGGGATGATGACATGGAGGGGGTGGGGTCATGTGACAAAGCAGGAAGCAGGATGGAGGAGGGGGTGAGGTGCTACAGCGGCCAGAATGGCGAGTGTACCAAGGGCAAAGATGCAGACAGCTGGAGTGGGAAGTCAGGCCCACATGCACCTCAATCCAACTATCTATGACAAATTCAATTACAACAGGATAATCACCTCTATGCCAAAGGAACTGGAGCCAGAGCCACAGAGTCAGCCATATCCCCTTCTCTATCAGGTCCTGTCCTGTCCTTTTCTGTTTACCCCTCTCCCTTTCTCTATCAGGTCCTGTCCTGTCCTGTTCTGTTCACCCCTTTCCCCTTCTCTCTGGTCCTGTCCTGTCCTGCTCACCCCTTGCCTGTCTCTCTTTGTGGTTCTGTTCTGTTCACCCCTCTCCCCTTCTCTCTGGTCCTGTCCTGTTTTGTTCACCCCTCTCCCCTTCTCTCTGGTCCTGTCCTGTTCTGTTCTGTTCACCCCTCTCCCCTTCTCTCTGGTCCTGTCCTGTTCTGTTCTGTTCACCCCTTTCCCCTTCTCTCTGGTCCTGTCCTGTTCTGTTCACCCCTCTCCCCTTCTCTCTGGTCCTGTCCTGTTCTGCTCACCCCCTGTCTCTCTCTTTTTGTGGTCCTGTTCTGTTCACCCCTCCCCCATCTCTCTAGAACCTTCTGGTTTTTCTTTTCAGTTTTCAATTACACTGCTTTCTTAACACGATAAACACTTATGTAACAAAGATATACATCACAGAAACAGAGCAATCAGACTACACATAATCATTTATGAATGACAAATCTGTTCAATAACGCAGCACAGAAACTACAGTAAAATGAAGAAGGGCCAAGTGTCCCCTACTCACCTTCTGTCACCAGCCACCCCCCCCCCCCCAACTCACAGGGAGTTATTTTATTGTCTCTGTTTTATTTTTAGGAATCAGACCAAATATACTTCTGTATTACTTTCACATTTTGACACTTTCTCCACATATTTATATCTGTTAAGGTGCTGAAGGAACTCACTGATGGAGAGCTTGTTATGTCTGTGGCAGAATGTGTCTGTCTGTACCTGTCTGTGGCAGAATGTGTCTGTCTGTACCTGTCTGTGGCAGAAGGCACCTGTCTGTACCTGTCTGTGGCAGAAAGTACCTGTCTGTACCTGTCTGTGGCAGAAGGTACCTGTCAATACCTGTCCTTAACTGAACAATGCCTACCTGTCTGTAGTTGTCTCCCTCTCTATAAGATGGCTCCTAATTTTCATTCTGGATTACATATGATTCCCTTCACAGTGGTCCAATGTGTCTCTTCTTTTATCCCGATATACGCTACCCTGTACTGGCACTACGGCCAGCGGATAATTGCAGCGATATTCTGCCTTGTGATGATGGATCAATACACTCACTGATTATGCTGGGCTGATTAAGATGTCAATCACCAACCATCTGAAAAGTGTCCTCATGTCTAATTAAGCTCAATCATCTGTGTTATCATCAAGAAATGGATCAAACACATCAGAGGACCTCTAGACACTGGTCCCCATAACAAAGCAATGAGCTGTCTCAGAGAAACGGATTACTGAATAAGGTAACAGAACAGCAAGCTAACAGAGATCTCACTGGACAAGCTAACAAAACAACAAGCTAACAAAAGCATCGCTGGACAAACTAGCAAAACAACAAGCTAACAGAGATCTCACTGGACAAGCTAACAAAACAACAAGCTAACGAAACAACAAGCTAACAAAAGCATCACTGAACAAGCTAACAAAACAACAAGCTAACGAAACAACAAGCTAACGAAACAACAAGCTAACAAAAGCATCACTGAACAAGCTAACAAAACAACAAGCTAACAGACATCTCACTGGACAAACTAACAAAACAGCAAACCAACAAAAATACAAGCTATCAAAGCATCACTGAACATGCTAACAAACCAACAAAGTAACAAAGGCGTCACTGAACAAGAGAAGGAGAAAGGAGGTTAATACCATAAACTCAGTCACAATTTTGCACAACTCTAAGTGACACTGGCTGTTATCACTAAAGGGAAGCTACTGTAGGACTGGCAGAAACAGCTTTCAACACAGACAAGCCAGTGGGTGACTTCCCAAGACCCAGAGATTTTGGGTCTTGTGTAAAAACAAAATTCTGGCTACCGCAGAGTGCTGAAATGTCATATGTGAATAAATTTTTACTCTATGGACATGTGTGTGCTAATGCATGCAGTGAGCACAGACACTCACCAGTCATCATGTTAATGTGAAATGCCAAGGTTGCCACAAGAGCCTGTGGGTGTGGCCTGTTGCTAAGAAACCATGGTTTACCATCACAGGCAGGAAATGGCTCCAAGGCCATGTGACTCAATCTAGTCTGTGCTCTGAACAGATTTACAGCAGCAATCCCAGACAGCAGTTCACTGCCCCCGGCTTGCTTACTGAAATCATGGCTCCCCTAGTGTTCAGAACCTGCTGTGAAGTTTCCATGTTTTTCAGATAAAGAGCTGCTCCTCTGCAGGTCTGTGAAGATGCAGGACACTGTAATGAATGGACATCTGGGCCAACAGCAGCACACTAGCTTCTCCTACTTAATGGCGCTCATAAATCAAACAATTTCTTACATAAAAAAACACTTCTAATCGGCAAGCCAATTAACTATAAGTGTTCCGGTTGAGTAAAGTTATTACCGTCCTCCTTTGTACAGTTCATGTGGAGTCATCCATAAGAGCAATAAACAGGGATGAATCAAACAGAATTCATCTGCACGCACACACACACACACACACACACACACACACACACACACACACACGCATGCATGTACACGCACACACACAGAAGATTGTAAATTATGCAGTCAAGAGAAACCGCACGAGTGGAGGGTCGGTGGACAAATACAGTGTGTGGCGGTGTGTACAGGTGGAATCCTTTCAGCCTGCTCTAACTCATAGCATTTTCATTACTGATCATGAAATGATGAAAAACAGTTATTGCTTACTTTTGTATCTCAGAGGCATGGCTGGGTAGCAGGGGAAGTGATGGATGTGTCTGTGTTTGTGTTGATGAGTTTCTATGCTGAAGATGTTCGGGGATGCTTGAGTCCTCACTGAGTTTGCCTCAGGGTATTGTTTTATTGTACCGTCTCACTTCCTTTGATTTGCCGCCCCTGCTGTTTGCCCCTGCTGTTCTTCCCCACTTAGTTCTTTACCCCCCACAGTTTACCTTAAGAGACAGATTAACATCATGCTAAGAGTGTTAGCAGCATTGCACTATGTGAGATGGGCATCACGCTAACACACATGTGGTGGGAGTTAGATACTCTCCAGGATACAAGACATGGTACAGGGAGGGAGACGTCAGCGTCATAGGCATGCAGCTAGATGGGCATCACGCTAACACACGTGTGATGGGAGTTAGATAACCTCCAGGATACAAGACATGGTACAGGGAGGGAGACGTCAGCGTCATAGGCGTGCAGCTAGAGTAGATCATTACAGGAGATACAGGTGTCTCACTACAGGACCAGTTAGCATGCTGCTAAAGAAATGCTGAGAAGATCTTTCAGGGAGCTACACTCTTGGCATCAGGAGGGACAAATGTGCAGGTTTGACACAGTGGGGACACCTTGGGGACACGCCTTGGGGACACACAGTGGAGACACCTTGGGGACACACAGTGGAGACACCTTGGGGACACACCTTGGGGACACAGCTTGGAGACACTCAGGGATTTTCAAGCGATGTGGCTTATCTCATACCCAGAGAGCCCCTGCTAATGTCTGTCTGGGATGGACCGTGTGAATGATGTTAACATGTCGCCATCCCATCAGACAATACGGATGCTGCCACACTAACTAAACTGCTTTTACTGTAAAAACAATATTTAGACTGAACCAAACATCGAGTGTTCTCTCAGGTAAATAACTACACTGCTTTATAAGATAGCACTTACAGTCAGCTGAATTCCCTGATATTGTCAACTTCGTGTTAACATGCATGTGTAGTATTACTCATTTGTAAATCACTTTGGACAAAAGTGTTTGCTAAATGAATAAATGTAAATTTAACAAAGCAATATATACATAATTTGTCCAGTAAGATGGTTCCTTCTTGCATTTAAATAGTTTTACACAGCACACATTTCAGATATCTAATATAATAAGAAAAACATCACAAAGATTTTTAATAATACAATTATACATTTTTTGACACATTGAAAAGGTTATTGTAAAAAAAAAGTTGCAGTGAAAGTTCAGATATTTGCTTATGGGAATGGAATTGTTGACAGGAAGTAGGGAAGCGAAAAATATCTAGTACTGACAAAACACGCGACACAGACAAAATGCATCACACAAATGTGCCATGCAGACAAAACATGCCATACAAACATACACATCACACAGACAAAACGCACTATGCAGATGAAACAGGCCACACAAACAAACGCATCACACAGACAAACGCGTCATGCAGATGAAACAGGCCACACAAACAAACACACCATGCAGAACAAACAGGCCACACAAACAAACATATCATACAGACAAAATGCACCATGCGGATGAAACAGGCCACACAAACAAACGCATCACACAGACAAATGCACCATGCAGAACAAACAGGCCACACAAACAAACACATCATACAGACAAAACGCGCCATGCAGATGAAACAGGCCACACAGAAATGTAGGAACAGCTCTTAAAAATACGCTTCCTCTCTAGCACAAGATGAACATGTAGACGCACACAGCGAGCGCCACGTTGACTGCTGTTGTACTTAATAAAGCTGCACCCTGAGAGCTGTAGACGTCACCAATCAGGAGGCCTCTGCTGACTCTCCACCAATCAGGAGGCCTCTGCTGACTCTATACAGCCTGGTCTCAAACAGAGATAACAAAGAAAATGAGCAGAAAAGCAGAAATGCCAATTAGCAACCCTGAAGGCCAGGCACAAGTACCACATGTTTAATCTGCTCATTCGTTTCTGGCCCGTCTTTCATTGTGCCTCACAAAGGGAACTTCAGCAATCACGAGGCAGTGGTGATTCGACGCTCAGTTTGGCCCTGGAGAGATGCCGCCAGTTATTTCCTTTAAACAAAGATAAAGTGAGAAATGGATTTCAGAGGACCATCACGCCGCTTTGCTTTCTGCAAGGATGAGAAACTGGCTCACGTCAAAGGCATTAATCTCTTGTATTCTGGGTGAGATGTTTTGCAGAAACTAACAAAACGGGTCCTCAGCATGATTTGGAGAACAGCAGGTGTAGCTGGGATGAAGCTGAGTATGAGTGGGTAGTATGTAGAGTTGGTCTGCAGCCGTCGCCATGGTGAAGGAAACAAGCAGGGCCTAACAACAAGCGCCTGACAGCAAGCGGCTAACGACAAGCACCTAACAGCAAGTGGCTAAGCGCTTGGGTTAGCCGTACTATTCAGCAGTTAGCACTCCCCAAGTGAAGGCTACCTCAGAAATAAGGTAGAGGACTTGGCTTGCCCTTGAACTGGGGAAGTGAAGGGAATGGGTGTTGGGGGGATAGGGGTGTTGATGCATTTATCCTGGGAGGGGGTGGAGCAAACAGGAGCCCCTGAAAGAGCAGCTGGGGAGATTAATGGCCAGAGGTTGTCATTCTGCTATAATCAATGTGCTTCTACACTCTCTGCCCTGTATACACAGATTGATGGAGATGTCTGCTAATGGATGTGTGCCTGTAACCTCTGGACAAGGTGTTTGGCTCACTGTCCGCTCTGGACATCAGGAGGGACCGCTCTGGGTGGGTGCCTGTGTTAGACTGCCACAAGCACACACCTACACATACAGCACACGCGTGCACGCACACACACACACACACACACACACACACACACACACACATACAGTACACATGTGCACACAGACACACACACACAGATACCTACCTACACACACACACACACACACACAGACACCTACAAACACCACACAGCCACAGCTGAACACATACACACACACACACACACACACACACACACACACACGTATGGTCAGCATGTCCACTGTGACGCAAACACACGTGTCATTTTAAGAAAAGATAAGCTCCGCAGTCTCTCCCACACACAGAAGAGCACGGGTGTTTTGCTGACATACATGAGGGAAAGGCCATTTCCACATGGCACGCCAAGGGGATTATGGTGGCTCATTTGCATTCATCTGCATCTCATTAGCATACCAAACCTGCTGAGCTGAGAGGCAAAGAGCTGCTTTTCCCCTCATTCTCCGTGTGTGTGGCTCTCGCCTATTTAACGAAGGGAACAATTACAGGACCGTAACTTGTGAGATGAATGACATGTCTGAGCCCTAATAGCTGTCTCTGTGATTGTGCAAGTGAAAGGCTGATTTTGTGTGTGCGCGCGTGCATGTGCGAGCACGTGTGCTTTTCTGAGTATTCTTTTCACAAATTTTGCACTTTGGCTTCAACAAAATTTACTTTCAATTTAAATTAGTTTGCTTTATTTGTTAGAGTATGCTATCAATCAAGTCAGGAAAGCTAATGCAATTATCTTGTTTAAATTGTATTAATTAGGAAAAAAACAATGGAGTCAACAAGATCAATGGAAACTGGGAGCAGAGGGAAGCAGTAATCGGACTGGAGAGCCATGCAGCCTCACCCTAATCAACTTTTAATTGTCCAGCGGGATTTATTTATCAGAAAGTGTGGATATTTTGAGGAAATTTGCCTGTGCACCTTAATTATTTTTCAATTGTATACAGGCTGAAGAGAAGTGAGACAGGTCTGCAGTGCCAGAGGCCAGGTGAGCGTTT
The DNA here is from genome assembly GCA_025773905.1 of Chitala chitala. Taxonomy (NCBI): domain Eukaryota; kingdom Metazoa; phylum Chordata; class Actinopteri; order Osteoglossiformes; family Notopteridae; genus Chitala; species Chitala chitala. The sequence goes on from JABJVR010004112.1 coordinate 22,220, forward strand.
GAAGCTGAACCGTCTCCTTCATCGTTGTCCATGTTGCCTGGTACAAGTACAACATTAATGTCTCATGGCTGGTGAATGTATGAAGGCGTTTATTAATGGAAACCAGTGCCATTCCAGTGCCCCTTTAGGACACATCTGTGTACATCATTAATCAGCAATGTCTGCATTCCAAGTTTCCAGCAACAAGACGTAATCAGCAGCCGCTCTGTGTAATCAAAGAACAATTATGTTTTTTACATCCGATTATAAGTTCTGCTGGAAGTCAAACATAAAGAAACTGGTCTGTTGATAATCGTGATCCAGAACCAGCTGCAGTGGACTCCAGTCAAACAGAGCAGTGGCACACTAAACATCACCATCTGAACATCAGACACTGAACATCACCAACTGAACATGACAGACTGAACATCAGAGTCCTTCACATCTCTGTTTACAGATCCCACCAGGCCAAACCCCCCAAACCCAAATCGTCGGCTTGCTGTTTTCCTGCTCTCATTTCACTTTCATTAGATGCAACATGGTAAATACAACTCATTACGTGCTCACCGCTCTTCACTTGTAATTCTTTTCAAACCCGTACTGTGCTCCTCTCTGGTGAGAATTTCCACTCCTCCTTACACCATGCACTCACCTCTCTTTCTCTTCCTCTCCCTGTGTTATCTATCCCTTTTCCTTTTCCTTCCTCTTTCTCCCTGTCTCTCTCTCCCTTTGTCTCTCTTCCTCCCCCCCCTTTCCTCTTTCCTTCTCTCACTCGCTCTCTCTCTCTTTCTTCCTCTCTCTGTCTTTCTCTCCCTCCCTCTCTCTCAGTCTCTCTCTCACTCTTTCCCTCCTTTCCTCTCTCTTTCTCATTTTGGTTCAGTCTTATACTATACTATAATACTAGCTGTATTTAAATGGCATGACAGGTCACCATGACCACCCTGGGTTAAGTAACAGGAAGTGATAAAAGACAGAAGAATGACCATCTTGCATTAAGGTTTAAATGACAAACCATAGTTCAGACCAAGGCTGATAACAAGCCTAAGTAGGAACCCTGAGAGAAGTACAATCGATTGTTCCTAATGAAAGACAATTTCAGCCTCATCAGAGAACATGATTCAGAATCTGCCCTCGTTCTCTCCTCCGTCCTCCTTCTATCTCTGCATCTCCTTCATCCCTCCTCTCTTTGGCACTTCAGCACTATACCCTAGACACAACCAGGAGGACAAAGTACAATTGAAAGAAGGAGAGTAAATAAGGAGCTGCAGAGGAAATTGTTTGTAAATACCAAAAACTCCCCACACGGTAATAACTCTGTAAGATGAAACTTGGGTATTGGTGACTGTTTAAAACCCTAAACCCAGCACAGCTACAGAAAATGTGGAGCTGTGAGTGAAACCAGATGCACTGTGCATGTGCCATCACAGCGTCAGCCTTCATTCCAACATGGCTGATAACCGCCATGGTGAAGAATCTCTCCATGAAGAACTGAAACAACACAGGGAGCTGGTGCTGTTCTGTAATAACCACAAAATCTCAGAGCTCTATCACACTTTACTGTGTTTTAATACGCTCTGGAAAATGTTAAAATGATGGTGATTAATGCAACGTGTCTCTTTCATATGAGATTAATAACCAGTTTCAAACTGTTGCACGGCAAAGTTATAATTAGTTTTAACATTTATAGCGCCACCAAGAGGATGATTAAAGGCATCTTACTAACTCCTTATGATTTAAGTGCCAGTTGAATAAAATATGTGTGCTAATAGATCATTTATTTGCTGCATATATGTAAGAAATTGTCAAGTTTGAGGTACAAAATTACTCAGTACAACACGTAGAGAGTCCAGACATCTTAAGAGACGACACGCTTATGATTAGTAACGTTAACATGGCAGAAGAACAAACGTATTAAACACTGCTGTTATATAAACTTGACACGACCCCAGTGATGAAGCCGGCCTAGGTTTGCAGAGCAAACGCGACGGACTCCACTTATCGTGTTTCTGTAATACACACCACGTTATCACACTTTTGTAGTTACTTTCTCAGATTTATGGCTTCTCAGACTGACATAAAGTATAAAAAGTAATACTTTAAAGTTAAAAAATAATTAAATTTTTCATTGTTAACCATCACCATTGTTCCTTCTCTTTTTTACCCCTCCACTATCCTCTCTTCTCCTCATATCTTATCTCTTCTCCTTTCTCTCTTCTTTCATTTCTTTCTCCAGTCCTTGTCTTTCTCTCCTCTTCTCCCTGTCACTTTCCTTCCCTTTTTCTCTTTCTTCTGTCTCTCTTTTCTCCTCCTCTTTTCTCATTCTCTCCTTTCTCCATTCTCTCCTTTCTCATTTTCCTCTCCTTACTGTTTCTTCTCTTCTCTTCCTCTCTTCCTCTCTTCTATCTCTTGTTCCAAACCATTCTCTCCTCCCCTCCTCTCCTCCCTTTCTCTCCTCTCCTTCTCTCATATCCTCCTCTCATTTCCTTCTCTCCTCTCCTTCTCTCCTCCCTTTCTCTTTTCTCCTTCCCTCCTCCCTTTTTTTCCTCCCCTTTCCAGTTAACCTTTCCTACCCCCTTTGTCCCTTCTTATTCCTCCCACCCTTCTAACACACATCCGTGTCCCTCTGGGCTCGTTAATCTCCCCAAAGTGAGTCGTGGACTCTTTCCTGGAGAGCATTGGGGTCATTGACTAGACTCTTCTCTTGAACAGGTCTAGTTTCAACACACTTTGCTGTAGAGAAGGTGCAGTTAATTTGAAATGAACACACCCACACGATTCAGCGCATCCACTGGGAGGAGTGAGCTGCAATAACACAACATGGAAGGGTTTGCTTTTGGCAGACTCAGCCAGCAGAGGTGAGCATTAAAGGTCCGTTTGTCTCAGCGCCTATTCTGAGCACACTCTCAGAACACTCTCAGAACCCTCTTCATCATTCACTTCACTTCTTCCCAGTTTTTCACTTGTTCTTTGTTCATTTCCTGTATACACAGCTCGATATTCCACCCGAGAGGTTGTCCAAGGGTGTCTCAACAGGGTCCTCCTGTGACTTAGACTAATACCCTCCAGATAATAACCCCGTTCCCTTAACATTTAAGACTCCTGAAGCATGTGTAATGTAACCAAACCAGCAGTCACCAATAATATATGTAACTTTTAAAATGCCCTGAGGTATAGATGCTGGAAGATGAACTGTGAAAACAACCACTGTAAGAATCTGGTTGGCTAGTGTTCCCCTGCCCAGATGAATTCACAGAGCATGCACACAAAAGTCTGTCTAGTTACCACCCATGGGAAAAGCCTACAAGTAACGAACAGGCCTCAGAGCAGGAACAGACTACGGAGCGGGAACGGGCCACAGAAGAGGAACATCCCACAAAATGGGAACAGCCCACAGAGCGGGAACAGGTGTGTAAGAATGGACCTTTGTTTGGGTGTTCCAGACTGACCCCTGCACCCACAACCCAGACTGTAAGAAACTTAATCAGTCTGAAAGCAAAGCAAGAGACGAATGTGGTCTGTCTTCAAAGGTCAACACACCATGTGGCCCATAGCTCATGTAACAAGCACTAAATAGCACCCCCTGCAGGAGCTCATGGGAACATTCATTCATTTTCCATACCACTTATCCTGTTAAGGGTCACGGGAAGCCTGGAGCCCAACCCAGCAGACACAGGGCCGGAGACACCCAGGGCAGGGCGCCAACCCACCACGCACACACACACTATGGACAATCAACCTAACCTGCATGTCTTTGGACTGTGGGAGGAAACCGGAGAACCCACCAAGGACAGGGAGAACATGTAAACTCCACGCACATAGACCCAAGGTGGGAATCAAACCCCAGGCGTGGAGGTGCTAACCACCACATCACCATGCCACCCCCTTTGGAAACAGGTACCGTGAAATCATTGATATGGTGTGTAACCATGCGTGACATCCACACTTAACCCCATTTTTGCTATAATATAAAAATGTAAACACGGACCAACGAGGTGCAGATTTCCTCCAGGATCAGGCTCGGCTCAGTGTGCCTCAGTAGCGGTGTGCTTCATACGTATAAATACAATGAAATACATGAAAATAACATTACATGGTATGTTGGTCTTTTGAAAAGCAGCTTGAACAGGAATATAGTAGTTTTAAAAAGAGAACAGATGTAGAGTGATAGCTATTGGTTTAAGCTGCATTTATTATTGAATTTTTTATTTATTAGTTTAGGCTATGGTGCCTGGAGAGACACATACCACAAGACAGGTAAAACAGACCTGAAACTGGGTAAAAACTGAGTCTTAATATCTTAGATTTGGTCCAAAGCTGAATGAAGTGATGGTACACGCTGTGGAGACACCCAACGGAGAGTGAGGTACCACACTCAGTATGCCAGGACAGGGTGCCACAGGGTGACATCTTTCCAAAAGGAGCTCATGACCTACATGTGTTCAGGGACAATCCAGCATCACAGTGGATCCACATATTTACACGGAAATGGCATACCAAACCAGCTCTTCCTTCTTTGTATTCTGAACAATCACTGATTGATCTTCAAGAGCTGTGTAGCCCATTACAGTTCCTTCGCTAGTTTGCTTCAGTCTCATGTAGGACTGTGAGACTGTGACTGTGTGACTATATCACTGTGTGACTGTGGAACTGTGGGACTTTAGGACTGTGACTGTGGGACCATGTGACTGTGGGACTGTGACTGTGTGACTGTTGGACTCTGACTGTGTGACTGTGTGACTGTTGGACTGTGTGACTGTGACTGTGTGACTGTCCGACTGTGACTGTGAGACTGTGTGACTGTGGGATTGTGACTGTGAGATTTTAGGACTGTGACTGTTGGACTGTGACTGTTGGACTGTGACTGTTGGATTGTGACTGTGTGACTGTCGGACTGTGTGACTGTGACTGTGTGACTATCGGACTGTAACTTTGAGACTGTGTGACTGTGGGATTGTGACTATGGGACTGTGGAATTTTAGTACTGTGACTGTGTGACTGTTAGACTGTGACTGTGTGACTGTGTGACTGTTGGACTGTGACTGTGACTGTCAGACTGTGACTGTGTGACTGTGTGACTGTCGGACTGTGAGTGTGTGACTGTTGGACTGTCGGACTGTGATTGTGGGACTGTGTGACTGTGACTGTGGGACTGTGTGACTGTCAGACTGTGACTGTGTGACTGTTGGGCTGTGACTGTGTGACTGTGGGACTGTGACTGTAGGGCTGTAATTGTGGGAATGTGACTGGAGGCCAGGATTAGGTTCAAAATCTGCTGCCACGGCAACAGTTTAATCAGTTTGCGAGTGTAAGAGCCACTGAGAAAACAAAGTAAAGACTCTCCTGTATTAAAATTATGTGCCACAGTATGCATCAGTTAACAGTCCAGCTGAGATGAGATACTACTTCAGCGATCAGAAACCAGCTGATTCTCCATCCTGATTCTGTAGTTTGCTACCTAAATATGTACATGGCTACATTTGTTCATGGAAACAAGTAGAAGTAATTCTATGAACGTGTGGCAGTGCTCGTGTGTGTGGTTAGCCGTGTGGCAGTGCTCGTGTGTGTGGTTAGCCGTGTGGCAGTGCTCGTGTGTGTGGTTAGCCGTGTGGCAGTGCTCGTGT
>JABJVR010004112.1:33262-45266 GCA_025773905.1 Chitala chitala
ACTGTCATCCAGAAAACCAAAGGCTGCCATGATGTCACACTGTCATCCAGAAAACCAAAGGCTGCCATGATGTCACATTGTCATCCAGAAAACCAAAGGCTGCCATGATGTCACACTGTCATCCAGAAAACCAAAGGCTGCCATGATGTCACACTGTCATCCAGAAAACCAAAGGCTGCCATGATGTCACATTGTCATCCAGAAAACCAAAGGCTGCCATGATGTCACACTGTCATCCAGAAAACCAAAGGCTGCCATGATGTCACACTGTCATCCAGAAAACCAAAGGCTGCCATGTGGTCAGCTAGTCCTGGGCGAACCGGACATGTGCACATTTCCAGCTGTTTTGCAGGCCGAGGCCAGCTCCAATCTCCTCACAGGGGAGAAGCGAACTTCCTGCGTTCCCTTGGCACTTCATTCGACATCGAAACCCAACGTCTCTCGCCTTGCTGTGATCACCCATGTGTTGAAGAAGAGTGAGTACAGAGACTGGAGGAAAACCGAATTGTTACGGGATCTTTGTTGTTTCAAATATCAGAAAATGTGATTTCTATGTACTTGGGTGAGGAACTTAGTATTTTCTGTAAACACTACATCTATGTCCATGGATGCATTGACAGACGATGGAGTATGATAAGACAAAAGTCAAAAGGAAAAAGCTGTTGTACCTTTGAAAGGAGGTGAATTTTAGTCGAAAATAACCATTTACATCAATGTGTGTGTTATACAGTGTGTGTCTCACACTGTGCGTTACATAATGTGTGTTACACACTGTTTTACACTGTGTGCATTACATAATGTGTATTACACAGTGTGTGTGTTACACAATGTGTGTGCTACAGTGTATGTTTTACACAGTGCAGTAAATGCTGCTAGTGTTTGATGTGCTCCTGTCTGATTTTTTGTTTCTTTTCAGACTGTATTTTTCTCTTTTTAGAAACAACAAGAACTTATTAGGAGCACTAACATTATATCAGAAATAACCAGAAGCTATCAGAAACATCAAAATAATTATAACAAACTTTCAGCTAATTATCAGAAAGCAATCATCCCATACCAAACTCCCAGGTAATTATCAGAAGAAAGACGTTCCCCTAATTTGCAGACAGATAATTTAACATGTGAATGTTCAGTGTGTGTGTGTGTGTGTGTGTGTGTGTGAGAGACATAGGCATGTCAGTGCTGATTAGCAGAATGCATTTCCGCACTCTTGCCTCTGACCCAGAACGCACAGTAATTTGAATGGAATTGAGTGTTTACTGAAGGCCTGACAGTCTGCCAAGCAGCGTCCAATCAACAGCAAACCTCTTTTCACAGATCAGATTTATTAGGCTGGGAATAAACCCAGAGAGGAGCAGACGGGGATAGCTTTGGCCAAACAGCACACAAAGCTTAAATCTGCTACATATATATATATGTGTAAGTCCAATAGCTTATACTTTTACTAAGAAAACAGAGGATCTCCACTGAGACGACACACTGAAGCCCAACTCTACGTTTAATATGTGGGCATTTTAAGGTTTATGTCTGTGTAGATGTTCACATGTATATATACTCTAATTCACATCAGTCCCTGAACTGATTTCTTATTTTTTATCTATTAATTTATTTATTTTGTATCGCTACAGGACGAACAAGTACTGACAAGTACTGACAGGGATCCCTGGCTCTGCTCTTTGCTCATTCCCATCATGGTTTCCCGTCATGCACCCCTCCACTCCTCCTGCACCCAACACCCTACAAAGCCTTCCTAGATGTGCATGATGGCACCTGCATGAGCTCACTCAGGTGTGCTTTCTCCCTGTTGCCGCAGTCCCACCGAAGATCAAACGCTTGCTTGGAAGATAAACGGACAGCAGATGGCTGCGGGCCGCCACACTTTTTTTCCTGCTGGAAGCTCGGATGGAGTTTTGTTTCATGTTCTCTGTTGCCTTCTGTCTTTCTCCACAGTAACCTTCAATATTGTACAACATTAAATTCGCAGCCTGTCTAATGCTGTTGCCAACATTTACTGCAAGAAGTTTACAAGTTGCATTGCTGTTATACCTTGGGTCAGCAGGCCTGCAGTGGCCATATTGGGAAGGGAGATATATAAAAATTAAACAATTTATACTGGATTTGCCCTGCTGGAATTACATCTATGGCACTAAGCCATCAACGTCAAGGACAAAAGTAAAAGGAGCTTGTAGATGCCAAGTGGAAACCAGGAGCCACTGACCACAGACCAAACTGGCCAAGATGATGAATGATGATCTTTCTGGTTTGAAAATCCACAAGCTTCTTCATGCTTTGCTCAGACAACCAACGACCTCAGATTAAGCAGCAGAGAGAGGGGGAGCATCTCAGCATCCAAGAAAAGAGAACAGCACAGTAGCCACAGCTCCTGGGATTATGATCAATGCCACACTAGCCTCTACAGGGGTTTTATCTACACCCAGAGATTAAACGAAGGGTGGAGAAGAATCAATTATACAGAACATCAAGGAGGTAAAAACAGCCAATATGATCCCAGTACAACTATGCAGTTATATTCAGGCGGTCTACACTCAGAGCAGGTCAACGTAACAGACTGTGGTGGTCTACACTCAGGGCAGGTCAACATAACTGACTGTAGTGGTCTACACTCAGAGCAGGTCAACATAACTGACTGTAGTGGTCTACACTCAGAGCAGGTCAACATAACTGACTGTGGTGGTCTACACTCAGAGCAAGCCAACATAACAGACTGTGGTGGTCTATATTCAGAGCAGGTCAATGTAACAGACTGTGGTGGTCTTCACTCAGAACAGGCCAACATAACAAAACATTCTGGACTATGCTCAGATCAGATTCACGGTCTCCATTTTCAAATGCATATTTTGTGATATTAGCATGCCCGGGGGGGCTGGGCAGCCAGTCAACCTTGGGCCCTCAGAGGTTTTTTCTTCTCCACATTGGGGAGTTTTTGGTTCCTCTCCTCCATTCTTGTCTGGCTTTATCTTTAAATCTCAATCATCCACCTGCTCTTAATTCTGTATTATCTCTTATTTCTCTTGGTAAACAACTTTGACACAACTTGTTGTGAAAGGCGCTATATCAATATAAATTGAAATTGAAACTGAAATTGTTCATTAGAGGACATGACAATACTCAGACCTCAAGTACATTCATACTGTATATACACAGTTGTTTAATACTGAAAATTCTGTTATTTAATGGAAGGATATACATCTACATTCAGAACAATATATAATATTTAAAGGTGCCATATAAGTAGCAAATATTCAGATCATTTTGATATAGGCTCTGCAGAGAAGACGGTCTTTACCAATGTAGATACAAACACAGAGAAGGTAGACTTTTGCAGTGGAGTATAGGATATTTTTGGCTAATCTTGAATTCCTGCACATCACTAGGAACCTGATTTTTTATTCTAATAGAAGCTGGTTGAGGCAATACAGAGAGCTGCACTTACCAAGCGTGAGTACATTAAAGACATGAGTGAGGCCTCAGGAGAACGTGATACTCCACTTGTGTACTGGAAACCTACTTTACAGCCGAGTCTGCAGGTCCTCCCCGGAAGGCTGGACAAACAGATCAGGGAGGTCTACATGTCCCACCCCACCCACAATGTTGAAAAGAAACATCTCTAGCAGTCCTTTCTCAAACCCAGCGCTGGCCCTGCTGTTCGGAGACCTAATTTTCACCCTCCTCCACCCTCCTTTGACTCCATGAGATTAGGCAGTCAGTGGCTAGATGATAAGGCCCTTGGTGAGGTGGTGTTAAATCCAGCTAAGCAATCCTACCAAAACACAGGTCTGCACACTTCACCCATCTTCAGTGAAGGTCACAGATTTCATTTTCTTCTGCTATTTAGAGCTGATTTATTATTTATAGCTGATTTTGGGTTATTCCTCTGAGTGGATAGCAGCAGTAGACAGATAAATAAACAATTGTGATGATAAAATTCAATAAGGACGTCATAAATCCCCACCACACACACAAGTGTAGAGGGAAATGCACACGTGACTGTATAATCACAAAACACTTTTAGAGCATTACTGAGGCAGCATCTATGTGCAATATCTGTATTTGCAGCTGATAGAAGCACAACCTGGAGGACATCTGACATCTCCTTCAGATAGATGGAGCTGTCATATTATTGGCATTATTGGAGAAGATCAAAGTGGAGTCCTTTGGATCATGAAAATCAAGATGGAGGACTGGCTATATCATTAGTATACAGGAGAAGATCATGAAGGACTGGCTACATCATTATTATACAGGAGAAACCATGTAGGACTGGCTATATCATTAGTACAGAGTAGAAGATCATGGAAGACTGGCTATATCATTAGTATACAGGAGAAGACCGTGGAGGACTGGTTATATCATTAGTACAGAAGAGAAGATCATGGAGGACTGGCTATATCATTAGTACAAAGGAGAAGATCAAACTGGAGTGATCACATTATCAGTTTAAAGGGTGTTGGTGGACCAGTCATGTCATTAGTGTAGAGGATGAGATGTTACTGGATCAGTAATGTGAACAGTTTGTGTGATGGGTGTGTAGGGCCATCCATAATTCTGGTGGCCTTGCAGGTGCAGCATGTGCTGTAAATATCCTTGGTGGAGGGAAGAGAGACTCCAATGAGTCCAAAGAGAGACTCTTCCCAGCTGTCCTCACTACCTGCTGCAGGTCTTTTCAATCTGATACTGTACAATTTCCAAAGCAGACAGTGATGCAGCTGCACAGGATGCTCTCATTGGTCCCTCTGTAAAACGTGGTGAGGATGGGGGGATGGAGATGGGCTCTCCTCAGCTTCCTCAGGAAGTAGAGCCATTGCTGAACCTTTTTTTTTTTACAATGTAACTCCTGTTGAGGGACCAGAAGAGATTCTCTGCTAGATGAAAACCAAGGAATTTTGTATTCTTTATGATGTGCACAGAGAATCCATCAATGATCAGCACAGAACTGTCACTCTGTGCTCTCCTGAAGTTCACAACCATCTCTTTTGTTTTATCCATGTTCAGAGACAGGTTGTTTACATTAGTTTAAAAGACAAGATGCTGGTGGACCAGTCATGTTATTAGCACATAGGATGTCTACATGGTATCGTTATCACTGTAGAATAAATGTAAGAGGAACACAGGTAACTCCTACCTGTTAATGATGTGTAGATGGCCTCACCTCATTGTATCTGCTGGAGCTATACACTGTGTTAGACACCTAATGGTATTTCACATTTCATGCTGAAGCAGGAAATTTAGCCACTTTCAATAAAATTAATTTAAACAGGATCACTGTGTACCTCCACCAGCTGCACCAATGTAGAGTCATAGAGAAACAGACACCCCAGTGGACAACAGCCTAGACTGCAAACCAGGCCAGACTGACATGAATCCAGTCTGACGTGAGTCCACAGTGATGCCTGCTTCATACCAGTTTGACTCTGGGTCAGTTCCATAGCATCACAACACGGTCCCAGGCTTGTACCAGTCTGACTCTGGGTCAGTTCCATAGCATCACAACACAGTCCCAGGCTTGTACCAGTCTGACTCCGGATCAGTTCCATAGCAGCACAACACATTCCCAGGCTCGTACCAGTTTGAGCTGGAAAGTGAGTGCTGCTTACCTTCTTCTATGCCTTTGCCCCCCCAGTGCTCCCATTATAGTCACATCACTGGGAAACCCGGGCCTTCCAGTAGTACACCAATGGGCTATTACTGACTCGTTTACACTGGAAAGAGTCCAAAGTGCTTCAGAAAGCCTTGTGGTAAAAACAGTCACAGAGAAATTAAATACTACAGCAGCCAAGACTGACAGAGCAGTTACTGCAGCTAACAGATCTGATCTGCTGCATTAAGCATAGAGATCACAGCAGCAAATCTGGAGGAAACTACAGCTAACAGGCATCTCCAACAGCAGCAAAGCTGGAGGAAACTACAGCTAACAGGCGTCTCCAACAGCAGCAAAGCTGGAGGAAACTACAGCTAACAGGCATCTCCAACAGCAGCAAAGCTGAAGGAAGATACAGCTAACAGGCATCTCCAACAGTAGCAAAGCTGAAGGAAGATACAGCTAACACATGTCTCCAACAGCAGCAAAGCTGAAGGAAGATACAGCTAAGAGGCATCTCCAACAGCAGCAAAGCTGAAGGAAGATACAGCTAACAGGTGTCTCCAACAACAGCAAAGCTGAAGGAAGATACAGCTAACAGGCATCTCCAACAGCAGCAAAGCTGGAGGAAACTACAGCTAACAGGCGTCTCCAACAGCAGCAAAGCTGAAGGAAGATACAGCTAACAGGCATCTCCAATAGCTGCAAAACTGGAGGAAACTACAGCTAACAGGCGTCTCCAACAGCAGCAAAGCTGAAGGAAGCTACAGCTAACAGGCTTCAGCAATACCAACAAACCCAAAATTTTTTGTTATTCAGAACTTGAAGTGAAGAAATTGAAGTTTCTGGTAGTCCAATTAACTCACCAGCTTGAAGGACTCACTTGATGGCGGTCTTTCTTCTCATCACTATAAAGTTAATATAAAGCTTAGTGAGAATCTCTACCCTTCCATACCTTTAAATGCTATTTTCTGTCAATATCTCATGCTGAGGCTCTATATTGGAATGTTGTGTTTATTGTTTCCAAGGTAACTACTTATTTAACCAATTTTGACCAATTTATGTAGCTCAGTGTGAACTAATGCAGCTCAAGGTTAATGGATCCAACAGCAGAACCCATCAGCACACTTCACAGGAGAGATGCAGTGTGGGATGTGTCACCGCAGCCTAGCTATGACTTGTGCCTACGGTGAGTTGGGGTCAAAGGGCGAGGCAAACCTAGCCTTGGGCTGGCATTAGGGATGAGCCAATGGGAGCATGCTTTTTGCTGCAGTAACTGCCCCCCTCACAAGGGAGGGAGACCCACAAGCAAATCACTCACTGCCCGTTACGTTTGTCTTCATTACAGCCAACGAGAATGATGTATGAGCTCAGCTTTTGCTGGGTTCTCCAGTGCTCCTGATAAGCAGCTTCCTACCCAGGCCTGCCCTCCCAAACTCCACCCTGTTTACAGACAGGGTGCCATGACACACTGGGGATCTGTGTTCACCATGAAACTCACGGCACCCTTCTTATGACCATGCCCTTTGCGTGCTTGTATGTTCTCAGTGATCTACTCTGGGTCAGTATTATAAATCATCAGAGGAAGAGAGCTTGGATTTATCTGAAGCAGAGCAGGAACAGCTGTTGGTGTGGTGAAAGGCAAGATGTACAACCAGCAGGGCAGCTGTTGTACCCTTGAATGCACAACGACATGCATTCCTCAGCCTCTGACTCAATCATCTCACTAAATCACCCTGCTGTATAAACTGGCAAAATTCATCAGCTGTTTTTGATTACAGCACCAGGTAAAGTGAAGGAATGCAAGTTCTGTCATGTGGTGAAGCTTTAATACACACTCAGGTAAGATGTCCATCACTAAAATGCTGCTAGTTGGAGTCTGTCATAACTTTTACCATTTAAAAAAACCAGCCCTGACCCTCATGTGTTAACTGTGGTTTTGAATACTACCTAACTTTTGAGCAGTCCAAGTCAATTAAGTCTGACGAAAACTGTCCTGGATTAAGTCTTAAAGCACTTTCTACAAAGACACAAAAGAAAAATTATCAAGCAGCTTTAGTGTCAAGCAGCTTCTTACGTACAGCACATTACATAGCCTTGGGGCTAATGGCTGTTAGTTGCTTCATTCATAACAGCTTTCTGAAGGCTAGAGCAGTTAGCACAGGCTCATGATGTATGACTTTGAATAGGTTCCAGGCTTGTGCGAAGGGGCACGGATCTTGGAGGCAGACATAATGGAGAGTGAGGCCCCTTGCAGCCAACTGTGAAGGTATTCCCCCAAACAGATAAATCTCCAATGGCCATTAGCTGGGCTAGGAAACCTGCTCCTGGAACAATCCAGCTCCATTACAAAAACCCAGTGCAACTATAAAACACCCTTTTCCCCTCCCACTGTGATCCGTACCCCTTAGCTACAGAACCACAAGAAGATGGATAAAGAAGATGGGGGTAAAATGGCTTCTGGAGTGTTGGTAGATAGACTGAAACTTTAATGAAGTGAGGCACACATTTAAGTAGGCTGCGAGGGTGCTCGATTTCTCCACCCTGGACCAGCCTGACATTCTGCACAAGGTCCACAGCTCTCTGCTTCTCTGCACTTCAGAATTATTTGGCCATGCCGTATACCACAGCTCCAGCTGTGGGCTATTCAGTGCCAAGACCAGAATCACTCATGTGCTAGTTCAGAAACATTACTTTTTCCATTTGCTGTGTCATTACACAAGGATTAATATGATCCCAATAATATCAGCCATGCACAGTTTCCATTAGACAGTGATGTCAATCTCTTTTCTACTGAACACTACTCCTTAACCTGACATATCTCAGCCTCCGTACCAAAACCATTCCTTATCACTTGTCATTGGTTAATCACTCAGATCTCTGCTTTTTTATTACCTGGTGTATTGCTTTATAATCAAACTGCTGGAAATAGAGCTAATACTGAAGCTCTAACATAACAGAGTACATGACTTGTGTTCCTGACCCCTGACAAGTGTCCAGAGTTAACGGTGCAAACAAAACACTTCAGCCAAAGCAGAGACCTTGTTCACAGGCGAAACAAGCATCCGAGTGCTAAAGGGTCTGGTGACCGTCTGGTGGGGGAGGGGGGTGGCATGTGAAGGACGTGGGGGAGGCATGCAATCTTCTCCCCAATGGTGATGAAAGGCTGCAAAGCATGCTGGGTCGAGTGACAAGGACAGGCATGTTAAGCAGAGGAGAGATAATATCAGTGGCAGTAAAGCGTGAAAAGAGAAGTCTGGGTGTCCACTAACAGGGCCAGCTCTCAGGGACGGGTTAAGGGCCGTTTCATGACAATTATTTTCATTTAATGACACAGAACATACTGTGTTCTGGTGTGCGCAAGACCTCTCTTGTTTGGGTGGCTGCTGTAACATCAGATGGGCTTTGGTTTGAATTTTAATCAAGCTGAAGTAAAGGTGCATGTGTGTTGATTAGGATGCACAGGGATATTTGTGCTATGTGTTTATAGAGCATGTTGTGAGCGTGGTGTGTATCATCTTCTATTCCACCACTTTCTTCCCCAGTCTGTATAGGTTTCATATGAATTACAGGTCCCATATCTCCCACTTGTATGGTATTACATGGAAGTGCTATGCCTGGTGCCCACACATGTATGACATTACACAGGGTCAATAGTCTGCAGCCATATTCCCCAGTGTTAATTAAACACACAAGCACATAGACACAGTCAATAAGAGTGTGACTCCGATAAGCCCATGTGGAAGTTGTGTACCCAGCTGGCTTAGTGTGTTCAGTCTGAACACTCTAGGGGAAAGGCTTAGTGTGCTTGCTCTGAACACACTGGGGGGTATGTGAGTCCCATTACTGGAGAGACATTGTGACTGCTATCTCAACGCAGACACCTATGGTCATTCAGGAAGGAGCAGGTGGGAGCCACTGAGGAGGCACACTTACAGCTGGTGGAAGCTTGGTTTCCTCTAAGCAGACTGCCTTTCAGACAGTGACCACCACTGGTTTCCTCTAAACAGACTGCCTTTCAGACAGTTACCACCACTGGTTTCTTCTATGCATACTGCCTTTCAGACAGTGACCACCACTGGTTTCCTCTGAGCAGACTGCCTTTCAAACAGTGACCGCAGCTGGTTTCCTCCAAGCAGACTGCCTTTCAGACAGTGACCACAGGTTTCCCCGAGCCTTTATACTTTCCTGTTACCCCCTCACAGCCCCGATACAGCTCTGCTCAGCTGGTTTGCTGAGCTGGGGCTATGACCTCCATTCTTGGTCACTGCAGGTTTCCCTTTTGGCACTGTCTCGGTCAAAATTTCCTTTCATCTTTTTTTCCCAGATACACTGAAATGGATTCATTCATGTGTGAATGGAATATTTCGCAACAGAGATGATGGATCCTGTGTGCCCTGCTGTTCACATTTCAGTGTGATAACAGAAAGCCATTGTGGACGGCTTTCTTTTCTGGCTTCTCCTGGCCGCAGACTCCCCTGTGGGACCTACTTTCATGATACAACCTGGCAGCAGTTCTGTGTGAGATATGCCACAATATTACCCATTAAGTATATACAGTAAGTATGTAATATATGATAGAAAGAGATACACACACACACATATAAGCAATATATAAGAGTATTAATTGAGCACTAAAGAAAAAAAACAGCTCCCATACACCTAACTGCGAGTATGAAATCAGAACCACTTCATATGGACAGCTCCCCACAGTAAACTAACAGCTCTATCTATGAGTATGAAATTAGAACCACTTCATATGGACAGCTCCCCACAGTAAACTAACAGCTCTATCTATGAGTATGAAATTAGAACCACTTCATATGGACAGCTCCCCACAGTAAACTAACAGCTCTATCTATGAGTATGACATCAGAAGAGCCATGTAGGGACAGCTCCCAACAGTAAATTAATCAACAGCTCTATCTGTGAGCATGAAAGCAGAACCACGGTGTGTCGACATCACCCATAGTAAATTCACATATATAAAATTAAAATGCCCCTGTCCATGAATCTTCCTCAGGCTCCTGTCCTCTACTAGAGGCATGGGAGTTTGAAGGTTCTGAACTGCTCTCTTCTGGACAGACACTTCAGATGCTCTTCCTGGAATGTGTTTGAACTACACTCACACTCTGAGACTTTCAGCCCCACAGGCTCCTAATATATATAAGTACTGCACTGGTATTTCAAACTCTCTTTCATGTGTTTCAAAAACTGTCTCTGTAACTGTTTCTCTTCACTAAAACGGCAATAGAAGGACCACTATTTACTTAATTCTACAAGAATTAAGATAATGAAATAACTTGTTTTAAGGACAAATATTTCTTTTGACTGATTTTGTACGGGCTGCATAGGGAAGAAGGGTCTGTATGTTCTAAAGGCACAAAGCGATTGTGCCAATGGTCAATGCTGGTCTACTCTGTACAGCCGGCAGTAGACTTGGAAACCAGTATGAAATTCATAGGGAGCAGAATGTTTAGACTGCTTTAAAAGAAATATTTTGAAAGAATATCAAGGAGATGTGAGGAGGTCATGTAGATTAGTGGAAGACCTACTAAATACTCACAAAGCACAGAAGCACAGCAGTTGTGTGTTTCCAGTTTTTACTTTTTATATTGTAGATGGTTGTGAAAACAAGTATAAAACACCTGCACATAAAATAGTGAAATTATCAATTTAGTTGTTCTTTTATTAATATGTTTAGTTCTGTAAATTATGCCTTATTCTTCTTCTACTTTAAATGAGGTGTTAACGTGCGGAACAGTGTGTAGATGGAGTGTGTTTAGTGACAGCTTGAGTGCTGTCACAGGGACACGTGCGCAAACTCACGGAACCACTGGTATGTAGCTTGTTCCCTTCCGTTCTGCACACAGGGCTTCATTGGGATTTGTTATGCTTGTTAAATCTGTCATGGAAACAGGGAATGTAGGGGGCAGGGACTGAAGACTTTGGACTTGAGATTTGTACCAAACGCTACAGCTAAAGCGCTCTTCCTGTTGTAGATGTGAGTGCAGTTCTTCACTCAATTACCTTCTCAGGAAATATGCAGTGTGCAAGTCCTGGATGACTCTGCTGGGTAAATAAAGAGGAGTCATTCTGGCTCTCCTTTCGTGTTCAGTTTCCTTTACCATCGCCATGGCAATAGGCTCTATTTAAAACAAACTCCAAAGACATTCAGCTCCCAGGCAACAGGGGGCTGGGGGGAAATGCTGATTGGTCAGCTGAATAAGATGTTGTTCTAATGCCTGTTCTGAATTGTGAATGAAAGTAGCTCTTGTCAGATACAGCCACACACGTGCACAGTCATGCTAAGTAGCTCTTGTCAGATACAGCCACACACGTGCACAGTCATGCTAAGTAGCTCTTGTCAGATACAGCCACACACGTGCACAGTCATGCTAAGTA
>JABJVR010004113.1:0-15091 GCA_025773905.1 Chitala chitala
CCCCCCCCCCCCCCCCCCCCCCCCCCCCCCCCCCCCCCCCCCCCCCCCCCCCCCCCCCCCCCCCCCCCCCGGGCAGACCAAATAGTAAGAAATATGGGTAATTTTTTTCAACAATTGAACTTTTGTCTGAAAACTGTTCTATTAATAGTGTGATTGTAATGAAAAATTTTCTATGAATTTTGAATAGAAACAATTTCACCAATGAAGAAGACTTATCTTACTTGTGGACATCACTGTATGTGCCAGCAAGTCTATGGATTCCTAATTACAGGAGATATCAAAATGTTGCATAAGATGACAAATTTTTGGAAAGCATGCTGTATATTGTGTTATAGCAGAAATGTCATCGTAATACTGTCAGGGAAGCCACAACAAGAGTATATACCAGAGTAACATACTGATTCCTGCTCAATTCAACATACTGTATTATTGCATGTTTCCTTAACACTGTTTATAAAATCCTTTTTCCTAAGGCAAAAAAATGTCAGTCTTGTTTGACGGTTGCAAAATGTTGGTGTCACAATTTTTTTTTTTCCAAAATATTGCAGTACACTGAATAAAGACCAGAGAAAATGATCAGGTTAGTGATAATATGTAAGGTTGTGCAGGAGAATCCAGTCTCTGAAAAACAGATTCAGCAATATACAAAATACAGCAGCAGGAATTATGTTTAATGTGATAATGACTGAAATTCGAAGAGCTTTCTCATTTTAATCACAACATTTGTAATCTTTCCTGTGTAGTACAGGAGTACTGGTGCTGGCCCAGTTGTTCTAGGAGTAGCTGTGTGGCTCAGGCTAAAAAGCCCACTGTTTCCTGGTACAGAGGCGCTGCTGTAACAACACCTAACAGCAGTCTGAGACATGCATCAGTGTACAAGTTCTGCTTATATCTCATCCATTCTTCAAAAGAGACTGATGTCAACTACAGCCTTCCAGTCATTTCTGCATATATTTTCAATACATCACCGTTCCATAACAGGAACTACTCGTTCACATCAATGATGGCAACAAAACTGAAACACACTGAATATAAATAAACTCAGAATTCAAAACTAATTTTAAAAATTTAAGAAGAAGCATTACAAAAATTAATAAACTGGCAGACGTCCTAATTCCCGTCTTAAAAAAATATGTTTTGGGTAAAACAAAACGAATTCAGATGCTGTAGATTGTTTTAATGGATGATCTTAATACTGTTTTGCTAATGTTTTTATGGTGTTTATTTTAATTTTAGGTACCGCTAGAGAGATGTAATTTCATTGTACATTTAATTTTAAAAGCATATGACAAATAAACCTGAAACTTGAGAAGTTGAAACCAGCTTTTCTCTTCTTTTTTTTAGTGTTTAGAGTGATTAAAACATGTTGGCCCTGAATAACATAACTGAAAGTCATGCCATAGTTACTCCTGTATGTTGAAACAAATCACAGTAAAGGGCTTGTGGGCACATTGTCAGGACACACCTGCTCATCTCATAAAGATCGGCACCCTAAAGTGTCTCTCTTGACAAAAGTCAGTGATGTTTCCCAGCTGAAAATGTTTTGGCAATGTTATTCTCTATATTTTACAAATGAAGTATTGGAAGTCTCACTGAGTATGTTCTTTTTCTGACTTTCAATTAAGTTTAATTTTAGGATTTTGAGTTTGGAGTTTTTGTCCCTTTCACCGCACTTCCTACGTCTCCTCGTTCAGAACTTGGTGACAGATACTTTGAACTCTAATTATGACTGACGGTTAGGTCCAGTTTGCTGTGGAATGTCTTGTTACATGTTATCCTGATGTTCAACTGACAGAGAAATGAAACTAAAACAAATGACAAGCAGGATGTTTTAGTGTTGTTTGGAAGTCTGTGACACAAATAACATGATAAGAATCAGTTAATTGAACACAAATTCACAGTATGAAATAAAAGTCATGGAAGAAAGCAAACACAACATGCATATGTTTTAACACACAACTCACAATTATATATGTATATATTATAATGGGGGCAGAAAGGGCAGTGGTGGGATTGGTTTTCAAAACATTGAAAAGTGAAAATCACAGCTTAACAGTGAGAAAACTGTCTTTCCAAGTCTGTTTCATGATCAGTTTTAATGTTCTGTTTAGTGCTGGTCCTCTCTCGTTTCAGGAATAGAGGTGGGGTAGTGTGGGGGTCTGAACTGCAATCAGAGCAACAGAAGAAACCAAAACAATTATCAGTTTTTAATTAGATTTGGGGTGCATGAACAACTCTTAACTTTCAGCAGAGGGCTATCTGCTTTGAACAACTCTCTTGGGAGAGGGTGCTTGACCACTGCTGTACTCATCATGGCCTGCACCGTGTTCGGAATAACTGCTGTCCTGATGGACCTTGCTGTGGGTCAAGCCATGGAGGCAGGAGCTGTTGGTGTGTGAGAGTGACACGCCCAGGCAACTGCCTGAGCTTAAAACCTCACGGACAGGAAGTGTGCAGAGTACAGAAAGCAAGAACAGACCACGTGAAGAGAGAAGCCCCAGAGGTTATTTTATGACTTCTGAGAATATCCATGAAGTGCTGAGTGTGCTGAGTGGGTACGTATCCGAAAAGCTCTTAGTTAAATACACTATCACAACATCCTCACTGAGCCAGCACAGAGGATTCCCCTCTGCAGTCCCTTTTACGTGTCACAAGACCTCATCTGCTGTTGCCATGGCAGCTAGTCCAACCTGCCTTTATCCCACTCTGCTGATGCTGCAGTGCTTACGTTGTGCTCCTGCATGGTGCATGCTGGGTGTCTTTCATCCAGCTGTGAGAGGACGATGAGAGCATCCAAGCACAGCTGGGTGTTATTACTAGAAAAGCATGGTATGGAAATGATGCAGACTGTTATCTAAGGGTTTACACTATCATCAAGGGAGGAGAATCGGGTCAATAAGAGAATCAATTTGTTTAGATGCTTATCATATTTTTCACTGTATATTAACAACCTGTTTAAATTAATTTGGCTTGATTCTTTTTCCTATTGAACAAGTTAATGTTCCTTTGCATACCTTTTACTCGCTCCCTCATGAGACGAAGAGGAGACATATGATGCCTGGGCAACCCAGGATCTCCATATGCTTCTATCCAGGTCACTCCATCCAAACAAGGCACGTCCATGTTGGCTTATGAGACTAGATATGCCAACAACAGCAAGCATTCAGTGAGAATGGGAGTGTGAGCTACCAGAGAAGCCTTTAACAGTATGTCAGCAGATAGGGAGCATGTATCACATGTCAGGATCTTGTACCATCAAATGGAAAAGTTTTTAATTATTTGACTGGAGTGTTTCTCTTTTCCAGTATCCCTTTAAGGGTGATTTTCCTGTGCTCTGCCCCTCCGCTGCCACCCTAGATCCCGTTCTGCCCCCCTGGGTTAGAGTCTGGCAGTGGTGTGCCCACCAGTGCTACTCAAGTAATCACACAGACTGGTGAAGTCAAGCAAAATGATTAAATTGCCCCCGCTATTCAGTCAGGCCACCACACTCTGTTGCTCCCCTATTTATTAACCAATCAAGGTCCACTGTAGTTTTCAAATGAACCCAGAGAACAATACATGCACCCAGCCCTGAGCCCATATTCCTCCAGAGCCATCCTCCTTACTGGCCCTAAAACCCAGCCCTTTGTGCCTGCTAATCCGCCTGATTTAACAACACTGCTTTTATAAGTGCTTCATTTCAAGCTGTTATTCTTTTCAAATCTAGACTACATATGATTTCATTGTACTGTTTCAGTAAAAGGCAGGCTTTAATGTCCTCTATAAACCACAGTCTTCTGTACTCTCAAGTTTAACTATATTCAAAACATCTTTATGATGCCCAGAAATCTCTGTAACGGTTATGGTAATCCTATACACAGGAACACGACTCAGTTAGTGAAGTCTAATAATCACATCTTTTCCATGGATAAAATACGGGCTTGACAAACTACAGAGGTAGAACATTCGTATAATATCCAATATAGTGCATGTAAACGTTTCCAGCCACGAGTCCATTCCCTAAAGCAGCGATCCCAGCCATAATTTATTTTCAGCTCTCAGAAACCCAGACTAAACTACAACAGGTAGTTTGCATTAGCGGAGACAGAATCTGGGTGCAATTACAGTGAAATTAAATTACAATGAGCCCTTTTAACAAGGCAACTATAATTTAAAATAGCTTCTCAGGTTGGGGGTGGTGGTGCGGTTATGTGTCTTTGTATGTATGGGGGACGAAGTCAAACCCCTGATTTTAACAATAATAAAAAAAAAACAATAAAGATATGCTCAAAAGAGTTAATTACTTTGTATTACCATCATTCATGCAAATCATCTTTTTACTCTTCCTGTTAGTAACCAAGAACAAGAAAATAATCTTACTATATTTTCATTTGTGAGAAAGAGATTGTTAAATCAAAGACAACAGGTTACATGAAGCTGAAAGGTGTATAAGATCAGATACAGACAACATGTATGTGCATTGTGGGTAAAATGATGGAAGACGTTTCTACTGTTGTTCTCATTCCTTGCAAAGCAGAACACCTGCAAAACGACAAAGCAAACGTGTCATCTGAACCAAGAATGTACCTAAAACACGTAATTCCAATGTGACAAACTTGAATAAGGGGAAAAGAAAACTTGTGTAATCGTGACTATGTGAGTAAAAAAATAAAAGACAGATGAACTTGTCAAAAGCAAACACTTGAGTCTCCATGATAAGGCAGCATGCGTAGCGTGTTTAGCACTATTCACAGCCCAGATAAACATAAGCAGGCATCTATGGACGTGTCTGTAACGCTAACTAGGCTAGGCTAATTTGGGTGCTATTAGATTACTTCTTGCTTTATTTTCCATATACAAGCTGAGGATTGGCTCTGAAGTTCTTCTTAGAGTCTACTATAGTAACCACACCATGGCCCTGGCAGATTAGTTAGTTTAACATTAGAGCCAGCAATTTAAAACTAAATTTTGAATGCCTACAAAAACCCCATGAACCCTATAATAAACATTAAAATATAAAGTCAGACCTATATTCACTGATTCTCCTGTCTCCAGTTCATTTCCTGCCTTTATAATCCACAACCACACACAACAGTACACACCCACAGACACCAGTCAGCCAAAGACCTGCTCCAGCTGCCATTCACAACCACACACACCAGTCCACAACCACACACACCAGTCAGCCGGTGCCCTGCTCCAACTGCCATTCACAACCACACACACCAGTCAGCCAGTGCTCCGGCTGCCATTAAAACAGCTCCACATCACTAATTGTCACTCCACTCCACCTTCTGTCCAGACAGTCTTCACTAATGCCTTGTGAAGTACAGTATTATTTTTGTATAGCAACTCAGTAATTCACAGCCATGGATTATATTTTTGGATTTGTGCTTCAGTTTTTAATTACTTATTTATTTATAATTACTGGAGATTGTTGTTGTCTTGTTTTTTGTGATTGTGGATTTTAGCTGAGTTCGCCTTCCTGACTGCTGCCTTTGTACCTGAGATGCTGTATGATAAAACCTCTCACTTTGCGCTCAGGCCTGCAGACTGTCTCACCGGCACATCATCACACATTGATGTGTAATTTCTGAGTGCTCCCATACTGTACCACACTCAGTCTTGTGCTACATGTACAAACATACAGCTGTACACAAGACACTCATTTGAACACAGTATACAAAATTAAAAACATTTCTTATTATCACTATAAAGCATTCTATTGTTATTGTTCAGTGCTCTTTGAAAACATTATATTTTTATTTAGTTTTCAATATTTCAGTAATTAACTCCATGCTATTAAATATATGTTCATCCAATAGCACACTTAGTGTAATGCATATTTAGTTACAATATGCAATTTTTCCAGAGTCAAAGTTAATAGACTATGATACCGGTGTGTGTCCTGTAACCCACTTTGGGACAACACTGGCCAATCACAGAGCAGATGCCCCCAATCCTGGACCGTGATAGGAGACTTTATTTCTATGGCTGCTGATGTAAGGGAATATTAATAAAAGCAGGTAGTCAGGCACTGTCTGGGCTGCAGTCAGCTGGAGATTACAGGCAATTATGGGACAGTGTTGGGAGCATTTGAACGTAAGAAAAGGAACAGTGAGGTTGTAGGAGTGCCTTCCTTAGGCCGCCAGATTAGACAGAAGCAACAGGATGTCAAGGGCAGCTGCTGCCGGCTTTGAGTATAAGGATGGGGGGTTTTCTCAATTTATCACATGCCAGAAAAACCAGAGTCACCATTTGTTGCCCTGTTGACAGGAGTAAGAAAGCCAAAATGTACAGTGATTAAGTTCTTCCATTTAAATTCTGACCAAACACACTTTCAGCACTGACACATTTTACTCTTGGACAGATTTTACTGATTCGGTTTCCCTGCCAGTCATGAAGTGTTGGGAAACAACTGCTCAGCAAAACTGCTGCTTCTGCATGAAAAAATAATACTGCACTACCTGTTATCCAACTAATAACAAATGTCCTACTATTTAACATCATTAGTGCCTTTGTTAATTGTATGACCATTTTTATTTTTCACTGTATACTAACAATGTGTTTAAATTAATTTGGCTTGATTCTTTTATTTTTATTTTTATTTTCATAGAATGGAATAAACAAAAATTGCATTGGGTTGTTAATGTGGTGTGGTGGTTAGCACTGTCGCTACGCACCTCCAGGCCTGGGGTTCAATTCCCACCTTGGGTCTGTGTGTGTGGAGTTTGCATGTTCTCCCTGTGCCTGGTGGGTTTTTACTGGGTGCTCTGGTTTCCTCCCACAGTCCAGAGACATGCAGGTTAGGTTGATTGGTGAGTCCAAATTGCCTGTAGTGTGTGTGCCCTGTGGTGGGCTGGTGCCCCACCCTGGGTGTCCCCTGCCCTATGTGCTCTGGGATGGGCTCCAGGCTTCCCTGCAACCCTCACCAGGACTAAGTGGTTAAGATGATGGATGTTTTGTATTTTAGTATTGTTCTGTTATGTGTAAAACTTACAGATGGATATTGTATCTATTCATTTTATCTCTATGTCTGATACTCTAAATTCATCCCTTTGTTTCTATGTACAATCTGTAACCTACATGTTAAATGTTAAACAAATGATCTCCAAACAGCCAGAAACTAATGACAATACATGACAAGCATGTTTAAGTACTATAGCTAAAGGTTCCAAACAATTTAAAGTAAACCTTTCATTGAAAAGACTCTGACTGTTTGCTTATGCAGTTTAACCACTTCTGCTGTTAGTGTGCATGTAATCAGGAGTCTTTCCTGCCTTTGGGGCTGGGTGCAATTTGTTTTCAAAAGAAGGCAAGTCTTAGAGAATCAACCCTTTGATAGGTACATTTCCCAAGAGGTGCAATGGGGGTAAAAATCTAAAGCTAAGGCCTTTGAAGAAAAAAAGAGCCAACCTGACAGACAGAACACAGTCCCCTGATTGCCATCTCTACATCAGTTACATATGTGGCTCCTTGCGATGACCATATGAAATATGAAACTGTTTCAGTCTGCTCTCTGCGGGGGCATGTTCCTTCATTTCTCAAGAGGCATCCTACAACTAGGGGAAAGCTGTAAGCCAATTCTCATCCTGCCCTTTTCTTTTTAATATGACCCATGGGTACAGCTGCTCCTGATGGGAGACGGCTAATCCCACAATCCACCACAACGCCCTGTACCTCAGAGCCAGGTCCTCAACAACACAGATCTGTCAATCACCTTTAAAGGGGAGGTTCTCATGTGCTGCTATAATAGACTATAAAATAATTTTAGTTTGTTCATTTTTGTGGAGTTGGTGACTACTGAAAGGTGGAAACATAGAAAGTCACTATGATTCTTGAAGGATATGTGGGTTCACCATCTCAAATAAACGTAAACGCAAGCTTAGCAGCCCCCGACCGTTTTGGGTGATGTACCTTCGACACATTTCTTTAACCAAGTGTAACATTCCCTATAATGCTTTTATCCTTTATGCCAAAGTGTTGCCTTTGATGCCAAACCCTGGAAATTATAGCTCTGGGTCATTAACTACTGTTTAACTAAAAAAATCTAAAAAGATAAAAAAATATTTTAAACAGCCAAGCAGAAAAATACAATTTACAAAAACACTACTTTTTCAGTTTTTGTAAAGCAATTTTTGAAAATAATTCCAAAATACATTTTAGTTTCCCTGTTCCTAATCTCGAATAATACTGGTAATAATCTTTAGTGTGCAAAGGAGCTGGGTGGCCGGTGGCTTAGTGCAGAAAGCAGGAGTGTTGTGGTTCAAATCCCAGCCCAGCCACAAGGTGTGTCCCTGAGCAGGACACTCAGGGACGCATCTCCCCAGGTGCCAAATAATGGCTGCTCACTGCTCCCCCAGGGAAGGGGTTAAATGCAGAGAACCGGTTTTATTGCAACATGTATGTATATTTTCATTTGTAAATTGCTTTGGATGAAGGGATCTGGTAAGTGAATAAATGTGATGTAAATGTAGCTACATATACATGTATGGCACAGACTGTTATATAAGTTAGATTAGACTGTTTGTCACACACATTACTGGATGATGTTAATGTAGCAGTAGATGTAGCAAGGTAACATTATTCTTCAATACTACAATGAACTTGAATAGCAGCAGACAGTGGCACATCTCAGACAGTTCCTTGTGAAGAAATCCAGTGCTGTGAGCATCACAGAAGTAACCAGGTCAAAGCATCCTGCCTCATTTCTCATGTCCTCTGCTCAGCAAAAGTCTTCAACAAGCTGAGCACCATCTGTGAGCTCACACAGGGCTGTGGCTGATGAGACAGAACTGGGCTTGCTTGTGTACTCTTGTACACACTATAGAGTGTGTAATTTCTCTCACTTTGAAACATCAACAGTCCAGAAATGAAATCAAACACAAGTGTAATTAGGTTTCAGTTTTGATATAGAGTGTGAAATGGTATTGAAATTCAAATCCCAAGTGTGTAAAGTCCTTTTGTAAGAAACTTCACGAACAGTTTCTTTATGTATGCTGTTGCAGAATATATACTGAAAAACAATAAATAAGGATAAAACATTACCAGGCTATGCATGCTATGTATGAAACATACTAGTTGACGTGATACAGACAATATAAATAAATTCTTGGTGCCTTGAAACGAACTTCATGACATACAGTAGTTTGTTAATTGCTACCAGCATGATATATATTTCCAAATGTTATTTTCCCCATCAAACTCGACTCTTTCAGATCTCTTTTCAACATCCAGGCATTCTAAGTCATACTGACCCTAGAAGGAACTGCCAATAATTTGCATAAACCATCATAAACAGATAATATTTCCATCCACAGAAAATAAGTATGACAGATATAAAGATATCCAATAATACCCCATTCTGAGATGTTCTACTTCCTACAAAACATTTTTCTCTTCATGTAAAAAAAGAATTGTGTTTAGAGTAGTCAGGCTTATTTAGCTTCAGGCTTTGACTTAACACTTTTCTTTTAAAAATAAAACCTCACATTCAATCACAGAACTGCTTTTATTAAGGGTATTGCACGGGAAGAACAACGGGGCAGGGCTTAACCCACAAATCGACAGAGGTTGCATCATTCTGCATCTTTTCCAAGCATCTTTTGTGTGGTTTGCCAGACTCGACAAATTCATCTTTGAAGATGGGATTCTGCGGTGTTACTAAATGGGTCATGCAACACATTAACTGCCTGCAGCGAGCCGCTCTGAACACTGTGGCAAGAGGACAGGAGAGAAAAGCACGCTGTAGAGAAGGTTAACTTGTAACACTTCCACAGCTCGTCCGAAGGCCTCCTGCCCATTACCCCCGTATTCATTCTGTTTGGCTTCGGAAAATATTGCTCCATCAGGGATTGCCACAAAAATGGAGCGCAATAATGGGGGGAGACTTCTTATGGTCTTACCCACACGCAGGTTGTGTTCTCATAGGATCTTCTGATTTAAAAATAAAACTAAGGTATCCTCTAATACACAGGAGTGTGTTTTTTGAGACTTTCGGGGAAACACTTATGGAACCCCATCTATTATGTAATTAAAGTAACATGAGGAAGCCTATTTTCTTATTTTTTCCTTATTTCCTCCTCTTGCTTATTTTCGTTCAACAACAGCAACAACAACAACAATAATAATAATAATAGTAATGATAATAATAATGAAAGCAAAAGTAGGGAAGTCATTATTCCTGTCCTAACTGACATCCCATACTGTCCTCTCATTGGCTCCTGCTCAGTCAGTCACATGCGAATGATCAAGATTTCAATAAAGCTAAAAGCGTCACAACCGGTCAGCAAGCCCTCTGTTTAAAACATGGGCAACCCTCTCCACCACCCTGTACACAAATAATATTACAGGCTAGTTTGTTTAAAGCCAGCTAGAGTTAGCAAGTGGTACAAAGCCCAATAAGTAAAGATGTGAATAAGGTACTGTATTTACAAATGCTGTAATGCTTCCTTCTTTGGGTGAAATTTCTCTATCAATAGTTATGAGTGGAAATGATCTTTCAGAGATCCTCCCTATGTCCTGAAGTAAACTCACCTTCTTTGGCCACCTAACAAGACATTCTTAGCTCACACATGCTGGGTAACATTAAACATGTTATGACCATCAAAATAACTACAGACTACACACTGCAGAGATTTTATCACGATGAAAAAATGTTTGTCTTCAGCTCCCGCCCCCAGACTCCACACTGTGCTGCAGTGGTCCCTGATCTCCTATGAACACTGACCAACTCAAGTCAGTCTCTTAGGGCCACATCGTCTGTCTGCTGTACAGTCAGGGATGACCCTCCCTACATCAGTGAAGCAGCTGCACTCCAACTGGAGGCCCATAAAGGCACTATCAGCCTAGTCAGTAAAGAGCCAGGTTACTGCACACCCTCCGTCACACACCCTCAGCAGGACGGAGAGGAGGTAAAAATGAAATGATCAGCGGTGATGGAGCAGGCTAATTACAACCCACTCACAGACTCGCAATGAAATTGGGCTCATTTGTGTGATGCATTCCTATCTTTGAAATGGAATAAAAAGACAAAATATCTACTGTGACAAACACTGTACTGATTATAGAGTCAGGGCCCCTAGCTTCCACACAGCAGAGAGACCGCTTCGTAGTCATTCTTGTCGAGTATGGCCGTCTACCTCTTAAACTTGTTTTATTTGAATGCTCCTTTAGACAAAAATACTTTATTGTACTTTCCTAAAATTTGGCAAGGACAGCTCAGGTAAATCTTTTATGAGTATATTAGGACGTACTGTTACAATAAACCATTACAAGCTCTAAAATACAAACTTTATTTACATAGTAAAACCTTTCCACAGTGATGAAACATTAACACCACATATTTAAACTTCTGTTTACCTTGAAAACAGGACAAAACTAAGTCAGAATTTTAAACAGCATAAACTTGTGGTTTGCAGGAAAAAAACTGCTAGAAACTACTATAGCACAGTTATGACATGAAAAAACACAAATTTTAAGATATACGGAATATACAAGGAAAATTAAAACCCGTGTTTATCTTGCTGGCTAAGGGTGGCTTCACACTTGGCAGACACGAGCTGCACTTGCTCACAACAGTTTCAAGTTATTGTCATAATGATTTTACACGGGACAGATCCACGGGAAAAATCTGCCTTTTCTCACCAACTCCTCACGTACTGCCATGGTGTGTGTTTCCTTACTGGCAACAACGTGTGCCAATGTTTGCTGGCAGTGACTAATGTGTGCAAGCCTTCTCTCTGAACAACACAAACAGTCTATTTCAGCACTCTTGGCACTATAAAATATGCAGTTTATTTAAAATGGTGATGATGATGATGATGATGATGATGAGAAGCGATTAAATCAAACAGTTTGTTGTTTTATTGGTTTGTCTTTGGACTGTTTCTTCCAGAATGGGATGGTGCATCATGCCCCCCCAGACAGCACGGGCTGCCTCACATGCCCAATTAAAGCACAGAGCTTCTCTTGTACATTGTTAAAGTGCTTATTAAGGTCATCTAGAGGGATAGGATGGTTTCTTAATCATTTTAAATCCATCACCTTGCACAGACAGTTGGATTCTCTAGACTGTCCCATCTGTTTCCCTCTGCATTTTTATTGATGATTATTCAGCTTCTGTTGTCCGTTTCTCACGCCTTGTTCTGGCCCACCTATTTGCCATATTACTGCTCTATTTCTGTTGGATATATAGGACATCTAATTACCAAGAATTAGTCATAGGAACCAGCTGTTATTTCTAAGATCTACACTTACTTGCCACTAACCTTGATATTTATTTGTAGAACCCTGCATTCATTAACGAAAAAAAGCAGTGTACACAATGTTTGTCATCACCAAGTTCTGGGATTCTAGAGACTAAAAACTCCAGAAGATCGGACATGTAATCTCCAGTGTCATGTCCACACATACCACTTGCTTTTACAGCACCAGCCTCCTGCACAGAACCACCTAGAGAACAGCAGGTGGCCTGAGTGGTGTAGTCACCTAGCTGGGATGCAGAGATGCACTTCCTGTAGCAGACATCTGCCTGTTATGATGTTAGCAAAGTGTTCTTGGTCAAGCCATGATGAAAGCCAATATGCAGAGATGATCATTTGCTACCTTGTCTGTGGTTCTCTGTGCATTTTTTACTCCACAAAACATCGGTAGATGTTTGAAACCCACAGATTCAAATACCCCTGTCCAAGGCAGCAGGACCAACCATAATTCATTGGTTTCACATGAGTATTTGGTCACTTCTATGTTTGCAGGTTTTGGAAATTTGTAAAAATAGAACTTCTGTTCTGTTATTGGAATGCAAAAAAAAAAAAATAATCCATGCAATTTTAAATAAATTTGAGGATATGTGTTTTTTTTTTATTTTATTGGCCAATATACTACATTCTCAAGACAAGGTGTTAAATCAAACTACCCTGATCTTAAATCTCATTATTATGTACCTGAGCTAGGCAAATCCAGAAATCTTTCTTATTATTAAATTTCATATGGTACTTGTATAGATAGCATGGAGCCAGGCAACTCAAGACACAAGCCACAGTATAATGAGGACACAGCATCAACCCAACATAAAGTACTTATTCACAGACACACACATACACCCACACACACGTGCACACACACATGTGCACACACACACACACACAGTGGAACACCTAAAGGCAATCCACTAAGACATAAAAAACAGGCATACTTTGTCACAGCTACACTCCAACCCATCACTCTAAGAGGCACCTATGTTGTCATCACACTGTTTTGAAAATTTCCTGTGAATACACAGTATATCACTAACCTTGACTAGAACCATCTTACTCGGGCAGCCTTATCAAACACATTCACTAAAAGTACAGTACTTCTAAAGTGAAGTACAGATGGGTACGGGAATTCCCACTGAGATAATTATTTGCTGCCTCATTGGTTAGACCCATTCTTTTATTAACCAATAGGTCCAATTGGAGGGCAGGAACTCGAACTCACTGCCCTACTCTTTGGGTAATGACAGAAATACAGACTTAACATTAGCCAACTGGCAGGCCTCTCATCTACACAAAGGGGGGCATGACCCCTGGTGTTTAAATGAATGCCTGGTTTCACATACTCTGCGCTTGGTTACATACATAACCAGCGCCCACAGCTAAGGTCTCTTCCATCGCTCTTTTCCACCCACTTGTTGAAACTCCAGTCAAGCACAAAGCTTGCAGAAATGGTTTTCCTGACATCACTGGGCCTCCTCTGAGGACGCAAATCAACAGCAAAGTGGTTCTGTGGTGTTAAAAACACAAATACGCCACACAGTATTTTCATTAAAAGGCTCCGGTTACTCATCAGCAATTAATTAATTAATTACCTTTTCTGCATATTATAAAATGTAAATTAACCAAATGTAATTTTTCATTTTAAAATTATATAGCTAGTATTTGGAAAAACTTTGAACACCATCCATTATACCGCTTATACAATTCAGGGTCACAGGAAGCCTGGAGCCCAACCCAGGAGGCACAGGGCAGGGGACACAAACCCACCACAGGGTACACACACACTACAAGCCACTTGGAGACACCAATCAACATACCCTGCACGTCTTTGCGTGGGAGAAAACTAGAGAAAACCCACCACACACACAGAGAGAACATGCAAACTCCACACACACAGGGCAGGAATCAAACCCCAGGCCTAAAGGTGTGAAGCAACAGTGCTAACCACCACGCCACTGTGTTACCCTTTTTAACACCAAATGAGTTTATTAAATGGCAATATTTGTAGGCTAATGGAAACTGACAAACGCTTTCTGACTACAGTGGACTGGATCAGTCACAGGAATTTCTTCATGCAAGGCAGATTGGTAATAAATATCTCCATAGAATTAAAGCTGTATTTTTAAACATAAATGAGAGTGATGGAGCTCAGTTTAAAATGAATCCCTAAAGTACTACATTAATTAACAAGAATTTACTTCTCTATGCTTTAGTCCTGACTCTTCATCAAACAACATGCGCCATCCTATAGTATTGTCAGGAGAAAAATGGTAAATTTTGTTTAGCCGCATGGAAAATGCAAATGCAACTTATGGGAAAGCTCCCAAGTCAAAACCACAACCATATTTGATGTGGTATTTTATAATGTAGTATTTATGACTTGAAAAATGAGGATCCAGTAAAGGTTTTTTTTCTTTCTTGCTTTGATCTTACCTCAGTATCACAACTGCTGGTTGCCTGGAGAAGAGCTGCTATACTAATCCTGTCTCGAGTGTGAGATGTTCATGACAGTCTGCTGTAGTAACTGCAGTAACTCTCATTTTCAGAATTCTTTTAATTAGTTATTATTGTATCACATACTGAAGTGGTCTGGGAAAATGCAGCAAGTGCAATTTGCAGCCTAAAGACAGAGCACTTCCAGTTAGGAATGTTGCCTATCACAGACAAACGCAGACGCAGCTCCTCATAAAAAAAGACATTCTGGCATGTTGCAGGTTTTAACAAACATGGAACAAGCAGCAAATAAAAGCACAGCTGCAAAATTAAAACCAAACACATTTATACACTCACTGGCCACTTTATTAGGTACACCTTGCTAATACTGGGTTGGACCCCCTTTTGCCTTCAGAACTGCC
>JABJVR010004114.1:0-15089 GCA_025773905.1 Chitala chitala
CCCCCCCCAGTGCAGTTCGCCTGCAGCTGTCGTGGTGCGATGGCATGTCTGTAGTGTTGCTGTGCTCATGTCCCCTCTGCGAGGCGACGCTGTTGATCTTCGGCGCTCACTTCCTGTAGCTCTGTGACGTTTTTGTCACTCCTTTCCCAGCAGAGCAAAGGGGCGAGCGCTGGACGGGAGTGGACAGAGCAGGAGACCCTGCTCCTCCTGGAGGTGAGGCGAGCATTTTGTAGCTGACCGGTCACAGTAACCCTGAGCGTCGCCATTGCTGTAACGGTGAAAGGGGAAGCGTTGGTGTCAGCTGACCTGCGGCCGCCTCGCTTTCTGTCTGCAGGCCCTCGAGATGTACAAGGACGACTGGAACAAGGTGTCAGAGCACGTGGGCAGCCGCACGCAAGACGAATGCATCCTGCATTTCCTGCGTCTGCCCATTGAGGACCCGTACTTGGAGAACTCGGACGCCTCGCTGGGTCCTCTCGCCTACCAGCCTGTGCCCTTCAGCCAATCGGGGAACCCCGTCATGAGCACCGTGGCGTTCCTGGCGTCTGTGGTGGATCCACGTGTGGCCGCGGCTGCTGCCAAGGCTGCCCTTGGTGGGTGTGTGTGTGTGTGTGTGTGTGAGAGACCGTTTTATGGATGCTGATAAGGAGAGTTATGTTAGGTAGCACAGCCTGATGGTACACTTATCAAGGCACTCCTGTTCGCTGTGAGAGCCTCGTCTCTCTGTCAGCTGTGCGCTCCGTTCAGCCGATGCCCGTGTCTGAAGTGACGTTTCCGTGACGATGTGCGGTCGCAGACTGCGGGATGTGTGCGGTTGCGTCTGCACGCTGACCCTATCCCCTGCTGTCTCCCCTGTACAGAAGAGTTTTCTCGGGTGCGAGAGGAGGTCCCGTCGGAGCTGTTGGAGGCCCACGTGAGGAAGGTGCAGGAGGCGGGCCAAGG
This sequence comes from Chitala chitala, assembly GCA_025773905.1. Classification (NCBI taxonomy): domain Eukaryota; kingdom Metazoa; phylum Chordata; class Actinopteri; order Osteoglossiformes; family Notopteridae; genus Chitala; species Chitala chitala. The sequence goes on from JABJVR010004114.1 coordinate 943, forward strand.
TGCTGGCAGGCTAGACTCTGCTTTCGGGATCCCTGGCATGGCTCCGGATGAGTCAGAGAAGCCGGGTATGGGCGCTGGGGGGCGTCGCTGCTCCCTCATTCATCTCAGCACCGCCTCTGTGTCTGCTGAGCCTTTCACTTCATTCTCTTCACAGATGATGGACGTTTTGCACAAACGTACTGCTCTGACCAGTCTGCTTAACACACAACAAGGCGACTAACACGCACACACACAGCTAGCAGGTCTGCCTTTACTGACTTGATTTAAATGGCCCCTATACGCCCCCCTTTTTTTCTTAGGATCTCTGTTCCAGGTGGGTGTGAGGTGTTGAGGTGTAAACTTGTGTATGTGTGTGTGTGTGTGTGTGTGTGTGTGTGTGTGTGTGTGTGTTTGACCACCAGGGTGCAGCACCAGCAAAGCTTCTTAGCACAGTGGAGGTTATGGGTGGAGTGTGACAAGCATGTTGGCCTGCAGTCTCGTCGGCCTCCAGGTTATAGCTTTATTCAGCTTAATATTCAGTGGCAGACAGCTTTACCAGTTAAGGTGAGGAATGTGGACTAGCCAAGCTGCGGACACGTGGACTCAACGTGAGCATGGTTTCTGCACAACACACAAGGATAAACAGTGGATAAATGTTTTTAGTATGAGGTAACGCGTTCTGTGGATGACCCTCTGTTTATCCTTGTGTGCTTTGGTGAGTTGGGCGGGAGGTTCCTGTCTGTGTGTAGGCGCGAGGGTGTTTGTTTACACGTGTGTGTGTGTGTGTGTGTGTGTGTGTGTGTGTGTGTTGGTCAGTGTACCATGACAGGACTGGATTAGAGCGAACGTGGCAGATGGCCCGTCTGTGGGGGGAGGAAACTGGGTCAGTGTGAGCTGCTGTTGGTGCGTGAGTCCCGCTGACAGGGCGTCAGGGCCGCGGGCCTGGAAGGCTCGCACAGAGCCAGAGAACTGGCCGTGTGCCATCCGTTAGGATCCGTCACACGCTGCTCATCCCTGCGGTAACCGCCTCCTTACAGGCAGCATGGCGGAGCTCGCGGCTGCGATAGCCTTGTTACCTGTGGAGAAGACCCGTTTCGCTGTGCAAACAAACACGTACAGTGACCTTTACAGCTGAGGACACTGTGGTGCAGGGCTGCCTGTTTGGGTGAACCAGCATGCTGTGGGTGACTGGGCTTGGCAGTTAGACAGCTTGATGTGTTTAGCCATATTGTAACTCACCTGTGTGTGTGTGTGCGTGTGTGTTGTGCTGGTTAGAGGTGTACAGGGCTTAGCTGTTAAGCCCTTCGGACTCCAGTACTTCACATGTTTGGATCCCTGTCATGGTTTGAGCTGGCGGTGTTTAGGCCCGGTCTGCTCACGTGGGGGGCAGGCTGTGTGTACATGCAGCTGTTCTGTGAGCTGCTCCAACAAGCCTTTTCTTTGGCTCTGACTTCTAAGGTTTTACTTCTCCTTAAAGTCTTTATAGGGACACGTTTACTTGTTTTGTTGGTCATTAAAATTAAACCCCCAGAAACTGAATTAACTTAATCAAATCTGCTGTTTAGCCCCTTTCCATTTGATTTTTGATTGGATAGCCAGAATTTCATTACCAGGAATGTGTTCCTCGACTAAGTAATTACCCCATATTTCCAAATAAGTGTGTGTTTCTGTTTCTCAGAACTGTGATGTGACGACATGCGCGCGCGCACACACACACACACACACACACACACACACACACACACACACACACACACACCAGCCCGAAGCCCACAGCATGTTCTCTGTCTCTCATGTGTAACTTGCTTGGTACTTGTGTGACTCTTTCAGAAGCGGCCCATGTTGAGAAGATGGAGACTGACTCTGAAGTCCAGCATGCTCCCAAGGTGACAGGAGTGAGGGCAGGCCAAGCCCGATTACAGACTGCTGAACTCTCCTGCACTGTAGCATGTAGCAAACTTTTGTTAATGTGACGCTGGTGTTTTTATTCGGTACAGTAAGTGTTGTTGTTGTTGGGGCTTGTTCTATGGTGTGAGAATCCTCAGGCTGTCCTGCTTACTTTGCTGCTTCATGTATGTCGTGTGCTGTTGGCAGCCTAGTGTTTCTGCTGCAGAGACTGGCACAGAGCGTGCCCACATACTTCCATAGGGCCCTTGTGGGGTTGTCGTCGTGGTCACGCGTGCACTTCTGTGGTATGCGTCTTACCCGTGTAACGTCGCTCAGGCCGATGATAAGGAGAGAGAAGAGCCTGAGAATCCAGGGGAGTCTTCTGGGCACCTTCCGGAAAACAGCAGCGTGAGATGTGAGGGGGCCAAGGCAGCGGGCAGACAGGAGGCTGACGGCGAGGCGGCAGAAGGAAGCAAAACAGGTTTGTGGTTTTACCCCCTGAACCTTACGGCGGCGCACCTGACGGTACCTGAACCTTACGGCGGCGCAGCTGATATCCCCCACCCTTATAACGACACACCCAACTTGGTCAGCATGGCCTTGCTGACCGAGTGGTACACACTACACGCTTGGGCCCCTGGCACAGGGCACAGACGCTGGGGTGAGCTGGGCAGTGACTCTAGACCTTCCGTTGTAGATAAGACCATGGTGCTCAGTGCTGGTGCCATGGAGACAGAGGCTGGAGACGTGATGAGGAAGCTGGACCTGGAGGTAGTGAGCGACAGTAACATCGCCACGGCCGCCGCTGCCGCGCTGGCCTCCGCAGCCACCAAGGCCAAGGTGAGACACCCAGCGGGCACAGACTGGCTGGCGCCTATGGCTGGGCGCGGCTCCGAACCACGTCTCTGAGTAGTTCTGGCAGAGCAGTTCAAGGTTATAGCCGCGGATTCAGAGCTGACCCCCCCACCCCCCCTTACTGAACTCCAGCACCTGGCAGCAGTGGAGGAGCGCAAGATCAAGTCTCTGGTGGCCCTGCTGGTGGAGACGCAGATGAAGAAGCTGGAGATCAAGCTAAGACACTTTGAGGAGCTGGAGACCATCATGGACCGCGAGAAGGAGGCGGTGGGTGCACCGTCATCGTCATCATCTTGGTGTCGTCGGTCACACTCTTGCCTCCATGCCTGTCATGTGACCCTCCCCCCACAGCTGGAACAGCAGAGACAGCAGCTCCTGACAGAGCGCCAGGCCTTCCACGCGGAACAGCTGAAGTATGCAGAGATGAAGGCGCGTCAGCAGATAGAGCAGCAGGCAGCCGGGGGCCCCCACGCCGGCACCCCCCAGGGCTTCAACCCCATGCACCAGCCAATGGCTGCTCCACACCACCCTCCTCAGTCAGGCAAGTGCTGTGTCCAGGGCGGCAGTGCGCCGGGGATGCTGGGATTAACCCAAATATTTAATAAAGCATATTGTCTAAATCCTCCTCTGTTGCAGGACCCATGGGAACACTGGTGCCAGGCCGCATGATGCCCGGGGCCCCCCCTCAGGCCAGCGTGTCCCCCATGATGGGCGCCAGGCACCCGGGGGCTCCTAATGGCATGTGTGAGTGAGCGGCGAGATGCCCTTCACCCGACTGTTCTCTCAGTATTCACAACACACCACTAATGGTTAGTAATACCACACTGAGGCTGGTGTTAGGACACGCCACCAATCACTGCCTGCCACTTAACCTCATCCTACCAGTAAAGTAGACTGAGAAATTGGTTCCACCAATCAGCAGCTGGCAGCTTGCTAGAACCGCATTCAGTGGGATTCACAGACGCAGTAGTATTGTGTGCCATACCTGTTATTCATTATTTTCACGTTTGATGTTTCACGTGCACTGCTGTAGTTAAATGTAAGCCCAAACGGTGTACCTCAACTCCTTTTGTACCACTGAGAGGCTGACCTCGGGCTCTCGGCGCTTTGCAGACCCCGCTGCACCGTCCTCGCAGCCTGATGGGATGTCCTCCACTTCAGCCGGACCTCCAGCGACCGGGGCTGCTCGCGTACCGGCCGACAACTGACCACTTTGACCCCACGAAGCTCCGCGCCAAGCCACGGGCCATACCGCAGGCACGGGTGCGCACGTACACACGCGCACGCTCGCACGCCCTCTCGGGGTTGCCCAGAAACACTCGGCCACCCTGCAGAGCTGAGCAGGTGCTTCCCACCTTGGATCCAGGCTTCAGGCCTGCTCCTGATGGCAGGAGGCCTGCTGCCAGTGGGCAGGTGTCTTCAGCACCGCAGGTGTACGTTGGCTCTGATCGAGGGCACCTGTCCTGCTGGAGAGCCGTGTTTTCAGCCCTCTGTGCCCAGTGCAGGGTTCTGGACCGCCTTTCTCTTTTTCCACCCACTGATGATTCAGTCTCTGTTTGTAATTTTCTCTGTCGGACATTTTTGTGGTGCTGTCTCTGTGTGTTGTGAAGTGTTTGCTTGTCTCCCCTCCTCATTGCCTTTAAGTCAGGTACCATCTACCTCTCTACCCACCCTGACCTCACATTTGTCCCCTGGCTCCTCCTGGAGGTGTTCATATCTGTCAGGTGTGACATCACATGGGCGTCACCCTACACTTCAGATGTACATGCAGCATGCGGACTGCTACTGATGCACTAGTGTTGAGGCTGCCCCCCCCCCCACCACTGGTGCAGCTGTGTCCTGCTCATCACACACACACACACACACACACACACACACACACACCATCAGCCTGCCTAAAGTTTCAGACTAAATATGGATGTGTAAAAGGTTTGCTTCTCCCTGCCACTATGACTCTGTTTTTCCCCCTCTCTCCCCTCTCTGTTTAGCTGGCGGTCTCCACAGCTGTCACGTCTGTATACTTTTGCAGGTCAACCTTATGCACTTAATATTTCGTAATGTACGTATTGGCACAGGTTTCAAATGGAAGGGCCTATTACTGTGTGGCTTGGCAACGAGAGCTCGGTGTCTGGCTGTGTGTGTGTGTGTGTGTGTGTGTGTGTGCGTGTGGCATTCTAACTGGCTGGCTGTCTGACCACATGACAGAGGGCGCAGGTAGGCTCTCCTGCCCCTGAGCTCTTGCCCTGCCCCTTAAGACGCTAACAGGTGAACAGGCGAGTTCCCTGGATGGTGTACCCCCACCTAAACTAGGACAGCTCATCACCTAACCAAACGTCTCCGAACCAAACCTACAGCACGTTTGTGTAATGCCGCTTTTTATGTAAATTGTATTTTTAAAATGTTTTACACAGGCTCCTCCTTCTGGTAAAGCTCATAGCTGAATGTTGACCTGGTACCTAGATTTGAACTGTAAAAAATCTGAATAAATGGTTTGTACCAAGACGTGTGTGACTTCTAAGACCATCTGATGTTGGGTTTTGTGTTCACAATATCAGAGGTGCGTGTTTTTGTTCTCCTGATGTGTAGAAGGTCCGTCTGTACCTCTATCACATTGTGTATATATTTTTTTAACCAAGAGAAATGCCTTGATGTAAGCCCTCTGGCCTTGCTCATATTGTCATGTCCTTAATCATTTCACATGTAGTGTGTGTGTGGTTTTTTTTTTTTTTTTATACCTTTGTATTATTTTGGCAAAAATGTGGCTTGAATGCTGATGGATGAAGAAGTTTAGTTACTCTGCGTGTGTGTGTGTAGCTTTGAGTTACATGTGAATGTAAGTGGTAATAAATAGAAGGCCGTCTCGGTCTGCACTGCCTTCTGTGTCCTGTGATCTAATCCACTCAGTTGGAACACACAGGCGACCGTCTTCAGCCGAGCTACAGCATGGCACACGTGTGGGCTTGGGAGTCATGGCCGTGGGGGGAGGGGAGCGCATGGGTTGCCAGGTTTCAGTGGAGTCATACTGGTTATGTGTTCCGATATGAGCATCTTCAGTGGAGACCGTGAGTTTGTGAACTGAAAAAATGGAGAAATGGGAGGTGGGGCGCAGCCTGCGGGACGTTGACAGACGGAGTTGGTGGGGGGCGAGCATACAGCAGGGCTGCCTGCCGCAACGCAACCATGGTGATTATCAGGATGCCTGGAGGATCTGCTTATCAACAAACCCAATTTATATTTCATCTTAACAGTCCTGTATTTAGTACATATGTGCTTTAAGTAGTCATTAAACAGGCATGTGAGAGCCTCCCTGGATAGTTTTCAGTTTGTCAGTCTGTTTCATGCTGCTCTGGTAAAATGTACATAGATTATAGGGTGCTAACGTGTGCAGACCCCTCTGAGCAGTGTGTCTGGGCCTTGATGTGTAGGTCTGTCTGAGGAGTGCTTGTGTGAGGAGCTTCTGAATGCAGAACTAGTTACAGCTGTCTAGACATGGGTCTGATGTGCAAAGGAAGAACGTGTGTGTGGTTGGAGAGGGGGTGTGCTGGCCATGCCCAGTTTAGTTGTACTGTAGTACCAGGAATACCGGCCCATGGCTAATGGTGTTTAATCAAAGTAAATGATGTGGAAAAGCATGTTACAAATACAGGATGGGTTAAGTTTGCCCGATTAGGCCCTTTTCTCTCAGACTACCTGAGCAGGGTCAGAGCTGGGGGCTGCTGTCCTGGGACAGCACTTGGGACAATGCTTCCCCCCACGCCCTGGATAGGATTTTACCCTTTGCTGTAATCCCTAGTGAAGGTAGTCTTGTAGTTTACTGCTCTGATGACATACAAATGTAAATAGGGCAGATTGGAGTAAACCATAGTGAAGGGAGAAGGGACCCAAACGCTCGTTATGGTACCTCTGTTTTCATGCCTCCTGCTGATGTGTGCACAATGGTCAGCTGTGGGCTTGTCTTTGGCAACATTAAACTGACACAGTGAGCCGATTGTTTTGTCCTGTCGTATTGCTTTACATATACTTCACTTTCTTTGAACTATTATTCCACATGTATATATTATCACAAGGTTATTATAGCAAGTCTGAAAAAGAGTCTTACAAGCAGAAAAGTATAAACTCTCTATGCAGTTTCTGGATATTTGTGTGCATTTCTAACTCTAAGCGTGTGTTTGACATCGTCTTCGTAGCGTACGGGGCGCAGGTCTCTGTGCAGCCTGTAGGGGGCTCTGTTCCCCTGCTGCTGCACCGTGGCCTCTCAGAGTGGGAGGTGATTTCTTGTTTTACCATCTGTATTTCTAGCTGGTTCAAAATCCCCCCTGGACTCCCCAGTTCTGCACAAGGATGTTTGAACTTCATCAAAGGTAGATTTTCACTGTGTGACAATGCTTTGAGGTGGACCATATACAGGGAAGGTGCAGAACACAACTCCATGTACACTGGTGGTAACTGACAGTCTCGCAGCTGTGTACAATGTTGTAGGAACTGAATTTGCTGCTAAAACACAAAAAACCCTGTGTAACATGCAATAATGTCGGTGTTACAGGTTGAATGTGTTCTAACTTGCTAAAACCGATGAAATATTCATATATGGTTTTTAATGAAAAATATATTCCATGTCAGCATTCTGGAGGCCCTGAGACACAGTGAAAATGCTGGCTTTCTGTGTTTAACGTTTGTCATCATGAATCGTGGAGTCCCGAGCCAAGCCGCTATTCAAAGTGGCGGGACGGAGCTCTTTGCTTGCTGGGAAGTCCTGGTCCTCTCTCAGGTTACAGGTCTCCTGCCCAAAACCCACCCAGAGTGTCGCCTTGCATTGCATGCATGTGCGTGTGTGTGTTTGCGTGTGTGAGCCCTTGTACGCTTGCCTGTCTTGTTTTCCTTTATCCGTACGCTCAGACCCCAATGTGCCATGAATGATGATGAGAGGGTCCCATTCAAGGTCTAGGGGGTGTCAGTCCAAGGTGGGGGTGCTGCAGTGCGTTTTGGCAGTGTTGTCATGGATCTGTAATAGCCCAGCCCCTCCTCCACTCCAATACCCTTGCAGACTAAACTAAGCCCTTTTCTGTCTGAAGACTTCAGGCTGAGTTTGGAAGGGGGGGGCTCTTTCAAAGGCTCAAAAGAGGCCTAAGCTCTGGTTCCCAGAGAGTGAGGTTTGGGAACGACACTTTACTAAAGGGGGGGGTGCAGGGGGTCAGTGTCTGTTTCCTCCTGGGGTCACCCTGCATGGTCCCACACTCACGCAGGCCCCTCCGTCTGAGCCTACGGAGCTGGGATGGATGAGCTGATGGCACCACGGTCCACAGTCAGAGAGAGGATGTCTGTCACTCCACCGTCTGGGGCGAGTGGCACTGCTATAACGCCATGAACTGCGAACACATTCACACACCGTCCACTACCGTACAGCTGGGGTGTCAGCTGCCAACTCACTGGCCAGTGTGACATTTTCACAAGTCCTTGTCTCTGAGTGCTCATTAAGTGGTTTGTGTTATACAGGTTTAGGAAACAAATGGATCTTTTTAGTACATAGATGTGCAGTCTCTCAGAACACATCTGTCATTTGTTGTAATAAAAGGTTTAAACTGCGTTTAGATGTTGTCAAAAAGGAAATGATTGTGTTGTCAGATGGTGTCTGTTTCAGAGCTGTCCTCTGAAGGGGCTGCTGTCTTACTGTTCCCTTTTATTACCTGAACTGCTTCAAGAGTATTGTTTAAATTGATAAAATTTACTATTGACTAAAAGTCTTCATCACATTTGTTCATTCTAAATAAATAAATAAATAAATAAATACAATGAAGCTGCTGCTTACCAGAAGAGTCACATGTTTCTCAACACCTTTCAAAATGTATTGTCCCAAGAGCTCCTGTTTTGAAGCAGTGTGTTTTAAATTTTTCTGCTAATGACTACCTTTCATTGGGTGAAGGCTGCATTTAAGACCAGGATCATACTGTGTTCTGATCTGCTAAATCCCCTGACCACCTGTTTTTTGTCTGGGTTTGAGGGGTTTTGGCTTCCAATCTTCTTTGGTAAGGAGGATTAATGTTCATGTTCTATGGGGTTTACACCCATCCATGTTGTATACCCCTTTATGTGTTAGCCCCAACGGTACATTGTTAGTCTTTGAGCCCCCCTTTCGAGGACTCAATCCCAAATGCCAATCATCTACAACCCATCTCCATGTTCCAACTCAGCACAACGGCTACAGAAATGCTGTCTGTGAAGTAGGAGACTCCCTCAGACACACGCACGGCTGGGCCGTTCTTTTTGTATATGAATGATTGCCACTTGCAGTTTTATGCTACATAGCCTACATTTACCCTAATTCTGATTTATGTAGTTATTGTCCAGCTCTGAACCCCACGTTATTGCTTTGCGGTGGCAGGTATTGGTAAACGATGATGTACCGGGACGCCATCCCTTTCTCTGACTTCATTGTTAGGCAATAGTTGAAACTGTTGTTTATTTATGCAGGTCCTGAAATGCACTAATGAAGATGTTTTGTTACTTGAAGTGGCATGAACTCGCATGTCATTCATACTGTAGTTAAAATACTAACATTGTTTTGCTCTGTTATGTAATTCAGCATTTTGTGTGCCTTTGGGAGCATCTCAAGTCCCTGTTGGCCAACACACTGTGTGTCCTCAGCTTTTTAATTTTAAGTACATTTGTTGACCTACCCATCCAGCTGAATGTTTCACTTACGTCCCTTATGTCCCCAACTGGGAAGACGCGATGATCTTTATGACTGTTGTCACAGTTTTCCAACATTGATTATTTAAATCAACAAACCAATTATATATACACATACATTGGTGCGTTTTGTCATATTCTCCTGTTCTCATAAAATGTTAAAAACGCGCTTCATTACGTTAACGAATGAACGCGCCTGACAGACAACACAGCCCTGGTATACACGGACCCGTGGACGTCTCACCTGCAGCCATTATTACGGGCTGCAACAAAATGTAAATTATTGCTACTGTTTTTGGCCGGGATGAGTGTCAGTGCCGTATTCTCACACCAGTGCGCACACACGCATCACTCTGAGAACACACCATTCCCACACGTTCTCCTTCAGAAGCGCTGAAAATTGCGTGTAGCGCAGGAGGGATCGTGCGCAAAAGCGCAAATCGGTTCGTTCAATAGCGGTATTTTGCAAGAAAAAGACAAGTGTGGGGGAGGTGGAAGTGGGATTGTTTTTTTTCGCCCACACACACACACACACACACACACAAGCGCGCGGATACACACACGCGCTCGCGCGCGTACACACGCGCACAGTGCGCGCATCGCTTCCGAGTGGAGGACAGAGAAGGCACGCGGTGCTTTTGGATTTGCGAGCAGCTCGTGTTAGAGGAGCGGTGCGTTGCTGCCCTGCCCGTGTTCCCGCAGCCCGGCCGGCCATGGCACCGTGAGGGGCTTATAATACAGAGCAGGAAGACGCTCGTCAAGCGCAGCCCGATACACGGCAGGTCATGGGCTCACACCCACAGCAGTTGTAATCTGGCGCAGAAAAGAAACTGGCATAGTATTCAGCATTTGGATTATTTATACTACTCGACAATTTGTATTTACTGCTCAGTAGTTTAAAGAGAATTTAACTTTTTATTTAGTATTTTTTGCGCCACCGTTAAATGCAAGTATGGACATCAGCAAGACGTGTTTTTGTTCGGGATGGTGGAGACCGTTAATCCTATCGTCTTTTTTTGTCCTCTGCACGATTCCTTTGTGCACACATGGTAAGAACACAGTTTACCTTCACACTACCAGTGAGCGGCAAACTGCACAATCACATTAACATATAAATAGTTAGTTTTTGGTGCCTAGATAAAAGCCCGCTCTGCGTGCTGGTGGGTGAAGTAACGCGGAGCGGCTGTGGGAAGATGCTACGGGGAGTCGCGCCGCGGGATCTGGGTTAAACACCGTGTTGGGATTTAAAGATTATCTGATGCATATTATCTATGATTTCATCCATATTTACCGCTGGGCTGGAGAACAGTTGTCTGCCAGCAGCCTTGTCACCGGGCGGCGTGTTACTGGCACGAGATTCGCGCATCGTTATCATTGCAGTAAATGTATTTGCTTACTTGTAGTGAGCGACTTTGCACCGCATTGTACCTGTGCGTAACACAGGAGTAGCTGTCGCTCTGCCGGCTCCGAGACGGTGCAAACTGTAAATGGTTTTCTGTGACGTCTTGCGCGCACTTCGGATGCGCTCCATCGCAATCCCGGGAATAAAAACTCAATAGTGGGATTAGGGCCGCGGTGGCGCGCTGAATTATCCATGCATGGATGTTTCCCAGACATTCCCACACACACGTGCGCGCGCACGCACACACACACACACACACACACACAAACGTTGCGCGACCGCTCATTTTCACATTGCTAAATGTCTTGTTTCTTCTTACGGTGTGCTGACATAGCGTGATTATATGATGTAATAACAGTGTTTCGTCTTAATTCGTTATAATTGCATTTGACACCTTTGTACACCAAAGATGTTTAAGGTAATATGAACAACAGCCCTTGAACAGGTGCATCGGGTCAGTGAGGAAAAACCCAGCGGTAAGAGAGCGCTGCTGCGTCCAGACGCCGTCCCCCCCGTGCAGTCCAGCGTTTTCCTGGATGTCTCCGGTTAGGGCTGTCAGTGCAGCGCAGCAGGAATCAGTGTGTTATCTATTCACGGCAAACAGCTGCTTAATATTCAATTTGAAATAGACTCACGGCTCCCGCCCGGGTTGGCGGGCTTTCGTCCAACCGGTGAGAAGCTCCGCTCCTACACACAGCCGCCCAGCAACAGGAGAGGAGGAGGAAGGATCCACCAGGATTGTCTGGGTCCGAGACGCGCAGAGCCAGCAGGCTTTTAGTTAGCACCTGTGTTCTCATTGTGTCATGGAGAATATCAATTTTAATTCAAATGCAGCTATACTGAAAGATATATAATTTCGTGTCTCTACAATTGCATGTTGGGTGTGGTTCCCTGCAGACGTGACAGAAGGTGTCATTAGCCAAAATATCTATATACAACGGGTTAATTTTCCTATTCAGTGAATTTTTTAAATCCATGAATTATTCTGTCATGTTCCTTCATTGAGGTATAGCTTAGTGGAGGGCTTGAAACCTGTGCATCCCTCAGTGTTGGTGTCCCTGCTTGAAGAAAATCCGTTTTTGTGAAGGAGTGAAAACCCCTGGGACTCCTGATCTCTTGGTTTTTTATTACCACCATCTTTGCACCTTCAGGCACCTACATCAGCGAGCAAATGTGTGAGATGGTTTAGCATTCAGAGTGTGTGTGTGTGTGTGTGTGTGTGGTGAGGGGTGGGTCCCTCTTCATACCCATGACAACATAGGCTTGACAGCCCAGAGGGACATGGTCTTGGCAAAGGCTGAATCAAAAATGGAAAGGTGTCAAGAACGACAGAATGAGAGAATAGGGTGTAAATGGGGATATATCATCTTCTTATTTAACGCTGAGCCACTGCGGTCTGGTGTCCTGCTGTGTGGGAGAAAAAAAGCAAAGAAAGCATGTTTTCTGTGTGTGTGCGTGCGTTTGTGTGCAGGCATGCGCACGTGTGTGTGTGTGTGTGTGAGTGTGCATGTTTGTGTGTGTGTGCTTATGCAGGGTGTTTGCTTGTGTATGTACACATGATTGCCTCCATCTGTTTATTAACACCAACCTGTTGGTCTCTCCAAGGGGAATCATTTTCACGTCTCCCACAACTGGCCGTGTGCTCTCTCTTCCGGTCTTTCCAGATTCCTTTGGAAAATTTTTCTGCTAACATCTGCAAAGCACTTTGTGACAATATGTGTGTAACAATGGCTGTGTAAAACTATCTAAACTGTTGACTGATTTATTGATTAAATCATAATGTAATTTATAACAGACACAATAGTTGATGCTTGGTATGGCTGTGTGGTGCCCAGGGTCCAGTGAGAACATACCAACAGTACTGAGGCTCCATGGTGTTAAAGTTGGCACCCCCACCAGGCCTGTGGGAATAGTTCAGTCCTCTTCTCACACCGCCAGACGTGAGCATCCGGAGAACATTCTTCTCCTCACAGAATCCCAACATTCCTCCAAAGAGGTTGCAGATGCCATGGCTCAGTGTCACGTTAAAATTTGCTGTATTCAGACGTGAAAGTTGCGCTGCAAAATATATTCAAAAATGCTATTTTCATTAATGCTTTCAGGAGCAACGTGCACCTTTTCACTAAGGGTCCAACTGAATTTGTTATAGAAGGGTTCAGTAGGTTGCAGAAAGGCTGCACAAGTCCCGTTACTGGGTGTGTGTAAGCGGTGTTTTGAGACCGTTGTCCTCACAGCTGTGTGAGTAGCTTCACAGTTGACCGGCGTGCCTCAGCAATCTGAAGCCTCATTACCGTAACGCCAGATAACCTGCTGAGACGGGAGCAGGTCTAAAGATTCTCCCGACTGACATTCCTCCTCACTCGTCCTTTGTAGGCGCATTACAACATGACTGTAGTCCTTTCAGCAAACATAGCAATAACCGTAATATTTTTCGGCTGTTTATGAACATTGAGCAGAATGTTGACTAATTTGGGTTAGTGACTTATAAATACGCTTCTTGACTAGGCGGTGTTCTGCACACGTGTAGGCAGTGGTGTTGACGGATTCACCCCAGTTTTGAAGTGCGTGGGTTTGACTCTGGTTGGCACTTGGCCCTTTTGGGTGTATTATGGGCGAGCTGTACCCTGGCGTGGACATGTTATGGAACAATGCAACTGAGATGTCCTGATGGTGGCTGCTAGGACAGGGCCACACATCACAGCTGAAAGTGTGGGCACAAGCAGGTGGCATCAGAGAGACCTCAGTACTGGGTCCAATGCCTGTGGTAGAAGCTGCCTGTGTTCCTGGAGCCCCATGCCCACCTAGAGCTGGCATCTGCTGTGGCACTAAAGTGTGCATGGCACCGCTCTGTAGGGAGGAGTGTGATGCCTAACGAGAGAATGTGAGGCTGCCAGGAGCCACACAGTCTGTGTTAATGAGCTGTAGCATCTTGTCACTGTCAGCTTCCTGGGAAGACTCGTCTTACCTTCTGCTTCTGTCTGTCCGTGGCTGGTGGACACAGGGACAGTAAGTGGAATGGCCAGATCGTACCACTTGTGTGAGGGGGTGTTCTGATGACTGTTCCCCAGGGAACTCTTAATGACCCTGTTGTGTGACACTGACCAGAAAGGGCCTGCTACACTGCCTGCTGCTATACTGCCCTCTGTTACACTGCCCGCTGCTACACTGCCTGCTACACTGCCCGCTGCTACACTGCCCTCTGCTACACTGCCCGCTGCTACACTGCCTGCTACACTGCCCGCTGCTACACTGCCCTCTGCTACACTGCCCGCTGCTACACTGCCTGCTACACTGCCCGCTGCTACACTGCCCTCTGCTACACTGCCCGCTGCTACAC